>VXBC01007391.1:436929-472340 GCA_013399945.1 Ploceus nigricollis
GGCCGGGGGGGGGGGGGCCCCCCGCCGGTGCGGGGCATGGCTCAGAGCCCTACCCGGGGAGAGGCGGTCGAGACACGGCACGGTCCCCGCCTCACCTACGAGCGCCGGCGGTCCTGCCCGGGGAGCTGGGCTGCCGCTGGCCTGGCGTTCTGCCGCAGGGATCTCCGAGAGCCCGCGTGTGCCGGCCGTGCGGAGCCTGCCGGAGCGCCGCCGCTCCCGAGCGCCGCAGCTGTGCCGTGGGGCTACGCGCGGTGCCCCGGCCTCTCGCCCCGCTCCCCAATCTGTGTGATGCTTCGCGAGGTCAGCCCAGAGCACGGCTGGCGACTTCAAGCTCTGCTTCCTCCCCGCTTCGCCCAGGTGTCAATGCCATGCTCAGGAAAGTGGCGGTGGCAGCCGCCTCCAAACCCCATGTGGAGATCCGCCAGGACGGGGACCAGTTCTACATCAAAACTTCCACCACTGTCCGCACCACTGAGATCAACTTCAAAATCGGGGAAAGCTTTGAGGAGGAGACGGTGGATGGACGAAAGTGCAGGGTAGGAGGAGAGCTGGGGCATGTGCATATGTGTGGGGGGTGTGTGTGTTACGAAGTTCTTTTTAGATGGGACAAACACATCTGCTGCTTGTGTCCCCGGGCAGTGGCTTTGCTGCTCTCCATCCTCTTCTTAGCAGTGTAAGACAGGCTTTCAGCAGGTATTATACCAGCCAGTTACACCATCTCCTTGAGCAGAAGTGCATTAGAGGGCATTCACTGGAGTGTTTTGGGCTTGATTCTGTGTGTGAGACCCTGCTCCTCTACCTTTGTAACCACTTCTGTGGCCGTGGAGGAGGATTTAAGTCGGCAGCATCTGACATCAGTTTCTTGCTGGTGTAGATATGTGGGATCTGAGATTGGGGGAACTGGGCTGTGGTCACAGCTGCCTTTTGAAAACCATTATTGCAGGCATGGGTTAATTATGCTTTCTTTGGACAGTTTATTCTCACAATTATAAAGAAGTATATATAAGTATATATAAAATTCTTATAAAAGAAGTACAAATAAAGATTCTCGGAAGGTAGTCTCAAGTGAGGATCCAGTATTAAAAGTGTGCAGTGTTGGTGAAATAATCTACTTTCCAAAATATCTTTCCTAATTCTTGGGTCAGCTTTTGAGACTCTTTTTATCACTAAAAATTCAGAACTACTGTCTTCAATGCAATTGCTGTCAACATAAATTTATGAAAAAGGAAGCAGATTCTGGGAAACAGTGAATATTTAGAACATCCACTTGCTCTCTAGGATGAGTTATCATATATTTAACAGTTTGTCCAGGAAATGTTGCAGGCTTTTTTAATTTATCTTGTTTGACAAAAGTGTCTTCATACATAATGCATATACAATAAATGTGACCCGCTTTCTAGAGAATGATTTATTGCTGCAGATGGAAAAACAATACTTATGGCTGTAAGCTATGAAAGTTGGAAAAACCTGAAAGAAATGGGCTTTGTGAAGAAGTAAATTTTTTCCATGTGTTGTGAAATTATTTATAGTCCACTCTCAGGAATAAGTTGTACTGCTGTGTGTATATAACCAAGATGTGGCCACAGAGCAGAAACTGACAGATAATAAAATAATACTCCAGAATGTAGTTTGCAGTATCTGGTAAACCTGCTGACTGGTGATAGATTTTTATATACTTTATGAGGTGGAGGGTTTTGTACTGCCAACTAACTTGATCCATTTTTTGTGCAAAGAGGGCATCATATATGGTTGTACTTCAAGGCACAGCTTCTATAACTAAGCCATTTAACTAAGCCATTTGAGATGGCTTACTGGTTTATAAAATCTATTGTTTTGAAAAAATATTTTAAAAGTAAACAGCTAATTTTAAATCAAAGTGTTTTTTCCCTTGGAAAGTCTGGGAACTGTTAACTTGAATTTAGGCATACATATGCACACACACATGTGTATATGTACATGTATATAATCACAGACTAATAAAAGTCTCCCCTGTGTAGTTATAAAGCGATTGTTTGGACATTCATTACAGGGCATCCTTCTGCACAGCTGTTCCCTTGCGCTGTGGAGTAATAGTTCAGTGCTCGAGTGAAAAGCAAGAGAGTCAGGGCTTGCCTGTTTGTGAAAGTTTAACAAAATCCTGTAGTTTCAGGTTCTTTTATTTTTCAGTGGTTTCATAGTCGTTATTCAAATGCTTTGAAAAATGCTCAAGGGTATTTTCATCTCCAGACTCACAACCTTAAAAAAGTGATGTCACAAACACTTGAATTCTGACAATGTTTTTTTAAATTTAGCTGTGATTTATTCTAGTTTGTTAGCTCAATATGTTTAATACACAGTTAACTTGGCACAGTGCCGTAGAGCAGGAAAGATTGTAAGTGACAAATACTGCATTACGTATGACTACAACATGATATATACAATTGTTTATGCTTTTACTCTTAGGGGACTTTGTAGTGATAAATAACATGTCAGATCAAATCATATGTGTACAAAGATGCTTAGGAATGTAACACTACATTAGCATGTTCCTAAATTACACTTTCCAGCATCAAGCATTTGATGGAAACTGAGTATCTTCACACTGAAAAGACACATTTTCAATTACTTTGTTAATAATATATTCCTCTTTCCAAAATGTCCCATCCTATCTTAATTTTTATTTCACCACTTTCCACTGATTACTTTTTTCCTCTGCCTTTGACTATCTATGTGTTGCTCCTTTAGTGGAGCAATTATTCTTACTACTACTGCCAATTGTTGTCTCTGTCTCTGCTGGGGAATATAATTAATGTATTTCCTAATGGTTTTCTTGCCTGCAGAGTTTGGCCACTTGGGAGAATGAAAACAAGATCTACTGCAAACAAACTCTTATTGAGGGAGATGGTCCCAAAACATACTGGACTCGAGAATTAGTTAATGATGAGCTGATTTTGGTAAGAAACTTGAACTCCCTCAATACGCGCACCATATTAACAGGGTTTTTTGTTACCACAGAGTATGAGCTTTTTCCTTACTTAAATCCATCTGGAAGACTACCATTTTTATAAATCCTCTACCTTACAATTAATACATTGCTTTTTTTTCCTTTTTTTTTTTTTTTTTTTTTAACAAATGAATATATATACATGTTCTGACTTGCATTTGATTGTTAAAACTTTCACCATACTAGTACTGGTAGAATAATCACAAGTTGGCCACTTCTGCTCTGTAAATTCACAACATCATCAAAGAATTTGCTTGATTTATTGCAGATTTTCTCTGGTGAAAGTGAGATCAAGGCATTTGACCTCATTTCTGGAGAATCTTCTTTTTAGGCATGTGCATAATACTGCTTCTTATTCATGGTCACATGGCATATAGCAGGAAAGATATGCATGTTGTGAGTATGCTCTAATCCCTCCTGTTTATGAAAAATATGTCATTTCCTCCCATATCTCTGCCACCTTCTCCAATTCCCTGATCACCTCCGAGTCAGACTGAGAATTGCCTTCATGAGTTTCTTAGAAATACAGAGATTTGCACGCTTGCTGTCAGCCAATATCCCCCCAGTGGTGTGTGAGCTTCCATCTGGCAGCAGGGTGACTGTGGGCATTCTGAGCAGCACCTCTGCAACCGCCTGGCCGTGCCCACCCTCAGTCACACACGGTTTGTTTATTCAGATTGTACTTACTTCTGTCAGAGTTCTCTTTGCTGCATCTTTCCTCAGTAGTCACTCCATATTAATTTACCAGTATCCACATCTGAGTAAAGACACAGTAGCACAGTTCAGCTCGAGTTCAGAATCACTTTATTGCACATGTTCTAACTAGTGAATTCTGGATAAATAGTTGATTAGACTGTTATGCCTCATCAGTTTGTACATGGAAGATAGGCTCCTGGAATGGTGGGTAAGAAAACATCAAAGCAGGGAGGTTTTATTTCTAACTATCACACTAACTAAACCTCTGCACTTTAAAAAACAAGCAGCCTCCCCAGTGTTTCTCTAAAGCAGATAGAGTTCTGTTTTTAAGATTGTATCTGAAACAAAAATAGGACCCAAACCTAACCAAGCATAAACAAAAAGCTTCTAAGGTGTTAATATTATTCCAGACATCTTGGAACTGTTCACCCACATGAGGATGTGTGCTGTTAGTGAAATCACACTGGTTTCTAATGAATGAATACTCCAGTGCTGCATAATTTCTTTTGATTCAACCACTGGAATTCTTTATATTATCACAAAACTTTAGGAGGCAAATACTTTGATCTCTGCTTTGCATCTTTAGATGAAATGCAGTGGACAAAATATTCTCAACTATAACTTCTCCAGCTTTCTAACAATATATTTCTGTAGTTTATTATTTAAGCAACAAGCTGATGAGGCAGCTGTTAAATAAAGTGCACTGCTCTGAGCAAAGCAAGAAAGCCGCTCATAATACAATTGCCTCCTGCTAGCAGCAATGTGAACTTACCCTGCTGGGAAGGAATAATGAACCTAGATAAGAAACCAGAGGGAATCAAAGATTTAAAGCCATCTAACCTTTTTTCTTGTTTAATACAGTCTGTTGAGCTTTTGTGAATTAATTATTTTTCCAATTAGGATATAAATTAGAACAACCTGCTTCTTATTAACTTATTTCCTTTTATAGGAACTCAGAACTTTTGATAAGTTCATTTCCTGGTTTATTTCCTTGCCATTAGAATATACATAATTCTTTTAATCTGTGTATGTGTAGATTCATCTTCCAGTCATTACATATTGTGTATAAAAGAACCTAAATAATATGCCTAGAATTTGTTATTGCAAATACTTGTCTTAACACCAGATCAAGCCACCTCTTAGAAAAACTTTCTGGTTGTGAAGCTAAACCACTGGAAGACCTCGAGTCTTTCAATGTAAAGAAAACTTTCATTGAATCATTATTTGAGTGCTTTTTTAACCCTGTCCAATTTATCTATTTCCTTCCTAAACTAAGAAAACCAGAATTGCATGTACTGTTTTGCTAGCGATCTAGCACCTGATGCTACGGTGATTTCCTCTCCCTACTCTTATCTAAAATGATCCTGATTTATATGCAAAGGCTTTGGTAACTCTTTTCTGGTTTCCATTTCCCCAGACCGATCCCCTTCCTGTCTCAAGCAATCTGGAATTACATTCATTGGTTGCAATGTGTGATTTTACTATGGCCATTATGAAAATTTGGTATTTGTTTCCAAGTGATCCAGATCATTCTCTCTGCATTTTTACTATTCAATATGAAACACAGTTTCATTCTCCTACCTCTTTGAGCATAGTGACCTCTTTTGCTTTATTAAGTATTATGACAATAATTTGTCCTCAGGACAAGCCTTTTCAAGCCCTCATGACATTTGATGGGACTGAATGTACAGATCTTTTAAATATGTGGGTTGACGTTCAAGATCTGACAGCCAAAAGCTGTGTTTCTGGGAGTAATGGTGGTGTGAGACCTCTGGTCTTTTGCAGAAGCTGAAATGACCCTTCTGGGGAAAAAAAAAAAAAAAGCTGAAAATTAACCCTTCTGGGAGACAACAAAAGGTTCTACTGTTTGGAGAGAGACAGAAGAGGATAAGTGACATTTTCTTGTCTGTGGTTCCTAATTTTAAAGCCCCAGAACATTCCTTCAGAGAATTGGGCTTTAGAAGCTAAACTATTTGAAGAAATTAGCTGAGGTGTGTTCACAGCTGTAAAAGGGAACAAGGTAGGAATAAGAGCCATTAGTGAGAAGACTCTGTTGATCTCTTGCCTCTCCACTGTGTTTGGGTTTTTCATCACTCCAGTGAACAAAGATTCGACATTAGATTATTTTATTTTATGCTTGGCAAATTTCCTTGGATCTGAGTCTGCAAACCCCCACTTATATCTTACTTCAAAACCAAGATCACAATGAGATCTCTGTATTCTTCTTCTTCTTTTAAAGCCCCTCTTCAGTAACCAACCACTTTAAAATGTTTATGTGTAATAGATTAAACTTAAATCAATTTCTTTCTTCTTCCACCCTCATAGCTTTCTTAGGGATCTTTAGGACCTGAAATTCATTCTAATTCAGTTTTGCTGTTCCATATTGCTTCAAATATTTAACAATTCCCATCTTCACACTTCTCAAATCTCCCTGCTTACCTAAGAAATGTTTTCTGTTCCTTTGCTCTCTCTGATGTGCTTCTGTAAGGCTCTGCTTCTGTTTCTCTATCAGAAAAAATTTTTCAAGAAGTCTTGAGACTCCTTATTTGCTATTAGATGCAGTTGCAGAAGAAATCAAGAAAAGTCATACCCAGTTTGAAAGAAGTTGCAAGAAAGAATGTAAACTGTTAGACTGAGACATGAATTGAAGAAAGGCTTGGGGTAGCAGGCGGGGGGTAAGAAATTAGTTTTACTCTCTTAGTATTGGCTCCATAAATATTGGAGCTTTGCCACATAATTTTGATCTAAAATGCTACATTGCTTAGGGGATCTATATGATTATAGCATTTTCCTAGTGTAAGGATATATTTTTCTCTCCAACACAGCATATTAAATAAAATGCATTTATTAGCCCATATAATAGAAAAAAATCAATGTTTAATTGCCATGACTACCACATAGCTAAAATAGAAACCATATTACTCTATAGTTATCAATCTTTCTTGCATCCTGGCAGAATTCCTTATGTTCTTCAAAGATATTTCCTTGGAGTAAAATGATGGACTTGCAAGTCACATCATGTCCTCTGGTACACAGATGCTGAGAACACACTATTTAGTTAGCAAAGGTTTTTTTTACCTTCAGTTGCCTTCAGTTCTCCTTAGCTCCTTGCAGCATGGAGAATAAAATTGCTCTTATTAGTAGATAAATAATATTTGGCTCATACAATGACAGATGTAGGCCTGAAGTCCTGTTAGAAAAAGAATTCTTTCAGCCAAGGGAGGGAAGGAGGATCAAGTTCTGCTTTATAAAAAGATGGTCTGAAAACTAGAACATTGATCTAAAACTAGAACATTGCAACATCTTTTATCAGAGCTGTTTCTTCTAATCTCATCTGATGCACTTGCTGGGACTTCAGCACTGCATTTTTAGAATTACTGAACAATGTAGATAAAAATTACATGGAATGTGCAAGCAAGGGAGGGTGGAAAGGGTAGTTCCCCACCGAAGTCCACATTTATTTCTCTTGACTGTATCTTTATATTATATTGTACTTTAGGATTATAATGCATACACAGAGTCAGGATATCTGTATTTACAACTCTACATTCATAAAGTATACTTGGATTAGCATTTGAGCAATCAAGATCGGAATATAACACAAAAAATATATATTTCTTTTATTTGTTTGAAAATTATGACCTGGAATTAAGTGCCTTTTCTTCCCTTTATTATACTCACAATGTTTTTGTTGTTGCTGTGTGTTTTTGTCAGGGACATTAATGAGCTATCAATCACTTAGTAAGTCAGCAGAACAAAAGACCTACTCTTTGCAAAGTTAAAGGATACTGCTTACAAATATCGGCTATTCAAATGAGACACATTTATATTCAAACCTTAGGTGGATTGCTGCTTTCACGGCTGCTCATGCCTCTATTGATTTAAGTTTAATCTGTAACACACAAATGTTTTAAAGTGGATGATTACTGAAGAGGGGTTTAAAAACAGCCTCTGACCACATTTTACACAGTTCACCTATCACACAGGGGTTCTCAGAATCAATTGTAGCAAGGGTCAAAGATCAAAACATTGGTGGGGGTTCAAGCATGGTTTCTATTCTACATTCCCTCCTCAGAAAAATCATGCCATAGTTGATTAAAACTAGTGAACTGTGGAGCCTAGATGAGCGAGTGAACATTTTTTGAATTATTTTGCTGACTTCTGAAATTAAACATAGTACGTGAGAAGGGTCAATGCAGATTTGGAAAGAGATTTTGCAGTGGAATGCTGAAATGTGTGACGTGCCTAAGCCTTGCATCAAACAGTGTCAAACCACCTAAATGTTTAACTTTTCTATAACTTTTGGAGAGTGATCTTATATAAAATCAGTTATCAAAAGAAGGGTCTAGTCATATCAAGCTCAGAATGGGGGGATTGCTGCTGTTCCCATTAGAGCAGCCTTGACAGAAGTTCAGAAGCCTGTAATAATGCATGGGTGTGTGTTGTATGGGCCTAATGCTTTAATTTACTCTTTGCCGTGAGCAGATTTCAAGGGGCCTTAGGGATCTACAGCTCCTGCTCACTACTACAGCCTTGTCTGGTTCACATCCCAAACAAAAAAAGAAGCCAAAGCCATTTGCATTTTGGCTGCACCCAATCCTGAATGCAGCCTTTTGTAATATCACTTGTAGCTTAGATGTCCTCTGTGCACTGGCTTTCAACTATAACTGGGAGATACCATTGTCTCAGATCTCTGTCATTCATTTGCTGCATAACTTTGAGGAAACTGTATAATATAGCAGTGCTCAAACACAAATACTGACATTTAGGCCCCTCGAGAAATCACCTGATTTTGCATGGTGCTGTCAATTGATATCCTGAGGAGCATGAGGTCCTGAATTGGGTGATTTGCTATTAATAGCCAAGTTTGAAAGTGGGGGCTGCACATTCAGTGAATATGGCCTTAAAAGGATCAACTTCTTTCTTAAAATTTTATGGGAGTCGGGAGGAGAATGGAATTAGGCAACATGCCTTTGTTGTGAAGATTTATATCTTTATTCTAGATAACATGGAAGTGTGCACGTGGACAAAGCCTTTTCTGAGGATTCATTTAAGTAATACCTTCTTTTCTCCATCAGTTTGCTGATGGATTCTGTCTTCCTTTTGTAAGTTGCCTCTGCATTTTGATCAGTCATGAGCAGATAAAGGGATTTTTGCATACTCTGGCAGAAGTGATCTTTCCCAGGTGATTGTTTCAATGACACTCTTCCTCATTATACTGTGTTCTCCACTTACCACAAAGCCTCCTCAGCAAATATTTATAAAGAAGGCCTTCAAAAAGCAGATTTGCTCCTACAGAAATATATTACTGCCCTGTAATTCTCTTTTAATCTCTCATGATGTCAGTGGTCATCAGATTCTGAGTGAACTGAGAGAGGTCAATTTATTGGATTATCCCCCTGCGCAGGGCTTTGTTTGCAGTGTGCTTTTGGACTCTTAGCCACAGATTATGACAAGCTAAGTGAAGAAAAAAATTCTGTAATTTGCAGTCGTGGCACATTTAAAATCCTAATTTAGATTTAGATAGAAGCCTTGCCTTGTAGCATTTTATGACATAAGTGGGACCTTTCCAAGCTGATGAGAAGGTGGTGTTTGAAAATCCTGCATCTTCTTGTTACATCTGAATTACAATTTGGTAGCATTGCACTTTTTTTTTTCAGTTGCTCTGATGGAACTTCACAATCAAATAGCCAGGATTGCTCATTCTTTTTTCATTTGGAAGTTCTACTCCTTTGGGTCATGGAAATCTTTAAAGTCTGCTTCTTGGAACAGGAACTATCACTTCTTTTGAGTCTAGAATTGAAACCATAGACACTAAACTGCTTTATCCTACCACTGAATACAAGGATTTAAATGTGAAGAATAGAGGAATAACACCCTTTGGATTTGGATCCTCCCCTGACCTTGGGCCCAGCTGCATATTAGACATTTCTGTGAGTTACCACAAGAAAAAGAATGCAGCAAGTTTGAACATATTCGTCCTTGCTTTCTTTAGTGGAGAGCAACTGGAGTGGAGTTTTATGAACAAATGATAGTAAGTCGCAATAAGATAGGAAAACACCTTTTGTGTAAGTCCACATTGAAACCTGTACATAAATAATGTGATAATAAAGCCCTTTATATGCTTCAATTACATTGTTATTCATCTTAATGTGTAGAAGGTATGAAATCTAAGTGCCAAAAAATGCAGTTTAGTCCTGAAACAGGTCAGAGGCCACATAACCTAAGCTGGGTCTTCAAGGAAAGGATGTCTTGGTTGTTTGAGAAGTGCACAGTGGTTACATGGTACTCCAGAATAATTGTAATTGTGCTTTGCATTATTTCTATCTCTTTGCAATCCAGATTTAAAGACATTCTTGTGTTAAATTATAGTGATTTTCCAGTGAGAATGGTGTGTTGTGGAGTCCTTGTGTGTAGCAACTGATTTTTTAAAATTTGGGTTCCCTGAATATGTCCATATTTTCTGCACTTGATTTTTGTCCAGAGTAATTTCAATGTAATCCTTTGCCTGAAATTTTCAGAAGTCCAGAAGTCTAGCTGGAGCCGGATGCTGGAAGTAGAAAGTGAGGATCCTGTGTCCTGTGCCACAAACATGCTGAGCTGTGACTCTCTGAGTGCACAGCAGTCTGTGCTGCTGCTACTCACCCATACTACTGAGCTTTCCCAGAAAGTCTTATGTCTTTTTTCTTCCTCTACAAATTTTAATCTTTATTTCCACATTTCCTCCTGTAAATCTTCCAAGGAAGCTGCCAGTCAGACTACACTGATGTCTTAGGAGCAAGCTCTGCCCAGGAGCACAGTCTTAGAACTGGACACTGCAATTTCAGAAGCTCAGAACTACAGTGGCTCCCTTGCAGTATGAATTACATCTATTTCCATCTACCCTTCCCTGCAGTGTTCCTTCTCAATAGAAATGATGATCTGTTCTGAGAATAACTGCTGTTGCTTAGCTTTAGGGGAAGGAGTTTCTCTCTTAACTTGCCTGAAAGCACAGACATTAATTTGTCAGGGAGGTTCCACGAGTTTTGGCAAACGGCTGCTGCAGCCTTTCTCATTAGAATTGACTGATGTGACATCCATTCCCACCTCACGATGTGGCTGCATGGCTGTGCAGCTCCAGCTGGCAGACTGGGGCTGTGTCAGCTCTGGGAGAACACTACACAGGAATTGTTTTATTACTGTTTATGATTTGTGTTGAAGTAGCAGCAGGGGACCCAAACCCCCCTGTGCTTAGCAGTGCCTAAGAAAGACAATCACTGTTGCAGGGATCTTACAGTCTCCACAGAAAACCTTGAGCCCTGGATGGCCTTGACTCTTACTTCCTCTCTCTGGCAAAACTCCTGCTGAAATAATTTTGCCTTTGTGGATAATTTGGAAATGCTGAAGGAAGCCATAATAAGGGTATTTGCAGCTGGTGCTGAGAACATTAGAGAACTATCCACATCCTTTAATGTTCATTTTCAGATGTATTAATGTATAATCTAAAAATATATATTAAGCGCTGATATGATATTGATATGCATAAAAAAAAAGTCTGTATCTTCAAAATACTAACAGACTTGTGTCCCCAACAAAGTGAACAAAATATAAACCAGAGTCAGTTTTAAAGCCAAGTTTTTTCAAAGTATTGCCCAAAACAGGTGTAGAAAGCATTAAAACAAATATCCCAGCTGAATTTTCATGATGCACGGGTGTAGTTCTTAATGCATGCTTTTCTGTGAGACCTTGGTAGTGACCACAGCCAGACATCCCACCTCAGACCTTGTTAGTGCTGAGCTCAAAACCTTCTGTCGGCATAGCTGAATGTGAAGTTTTTTTGCAGCCTCTACTTCCTCACTCTTGCCCCTATTATTTCCTTCATGCTTAATTGCTCAAATTTTAGCCTGCCAGACCTGAAATTACATACAAACACTTTGGGATTCAGGTGGCTTTCTCAGACAGCCCCACAATCACTGTCCTGCCTACGTGTTCTGATAATCTGTAGGGCATTGCAAATCCTTCTCATGGCTAACAAACTCACTGGTTAAGGGCACAGTATCCTGAAGGAGGTTGTCATTGACACTGCCCACACTCCAGCCTGGAAGAGAGGCTTTGGTATCCCAGCAGGGGCTGTCAGCTGCTTGCAGCAGCATTATGTTTACAGGTGTACATTCTCCTGGTCTTCATCTTTCCTCCGCTGACTTCATTTGCCTGCCTGGATTTATATCTGCAAATATCAAAGAATACCTTTGGAACATGCCATCTGAATTCCATCCTCAGCATTTCTAGTTCAAAGTGCTGCAACTGTTTCTAAATATAACAACAGTGCATTCCAAATTCACTTTATTTTCTCATGTTTATTTATCAATTCATGCCAAGAAACTACAGAAAAAGAGAATTTATGCATCATTTATCATTCTGACAAAATCCATCCTGCCTTGAAGAACAGGTCATTTACATTGCATTCCTCCTTCAAAATTATTACTTTCTTTACTCTCATCTGTCAAAAGACATAAGAAAAAGTATTTCTGCTGTAGAACTAGTTACTTTAGTAAAAATAGCACTTTGAAATGGTGTTATATGTTTGCTGGTTCTATCTCTTTTGATTGATTTTTATTTCTTTTCCAGACCTTTGGTGCTGATGATGTTGTGTGCACAAGAATTTATGTAAGAGAATAAAACCATCAATTTACTTGTCATCTGGGATGAAGTGGAGAACTGTGAAAGCCCCCAGTACAATGAGTATCCGTGTGTGCTGTTACTAATGCAATGTTGTATGTGGCCATGTGTGTTATATCTGAACCCAGATCCTTTGTTAAGTGTGTTTTGCTTTCAGTTTTCATTTCAGACACTATTCCTTCCCACTTTTATGCCATCAATTTTCATGTCTGCTTTGTATTTTGTAGTTGTCACTTGCTATGGTTTCCTCAGTTATTAAACTTATTGGGCATAACTCACAGCTGTTTGGGGGTGTTTTTAATTGAAAACCCAGCAGTGCTTTGGATAGGACTGAAACACTTTTTACCCTCTGTTGAAGTCAGTGTGGAGTTTCCCTGCTGTTGGCAGGTCCTGTGCTGCCAGGGAACACCTACTAGGGCAACACGAAGGGATGGAGAGCAAGTGGATGGCAAGCCTTTCACAGAACTGCAGGCTGCTCTCTTGAACCCAGAGCTCTGCTTCTTTCCTTCTTTCTGTCCTCTCTCCTTCTTCCTCCTCTCTCTCTCTCTTGTCCTCTCTTCCTCCCTGTTGAGGAATAATTAGTGTATGCTGTGATTGCTGGGACTGTGCTTAAGCTGAACCAGAAAGACAAGGTGAGATCTTTCCCCTTTCCTGCTACAGGACAAATAACGTCGTGATCATGACTAATACTTATTGTCATCACACCAAAGCACCTCAGGCCTGATCAGAGAGCCAGAAGAATCTGACAGACTTTACTTGTTTTGACCATAAAAAAATAAAGCTGAGGAATGTTGCTTTTCTCCTACCTTCTCACCTGTGACAAAAAGAATTGCCAAAGGCTTCACTCCCCCTCCATGTTACAACTCTCATTTCTGGTGATTCAACCTTTAATTCTTTGAGCAACTAAGTGTTTCACAAACCAGGGCCATAGTTCAAGAACGAAAAAACCACCACATTTAATGTATTTATTCTGGCTCAGAGTTCTGGCCGTAGCACTATCAAGTATTAGATTCAAGCTGTGCAGACATTCCACTAATGAACCAGATAGTCTTCAGTTCTTCCGCCTTGGAAGTGTCTGGAGATTGAGACTAGGAGCACTGCTTATTTCACTGCAATATCCAATCTTATCTGACCAGCTTTTATCTTTGCAAGAGTAATTTTTCCGCTCCATATCACACAGTAATATAAGATTTTTAAGAGGTTCAATGTTAGCAGAATATATGCCCTGTTCACTGCTCTGCATAGCGGAATATATGCTCTGATTCTGCTCACTACTCACAACAGGAAAATAGGACCAAAACTTAACTCATCTTGGGACATCCATGAAGAATTACTCTGTCTCTTCATCCCTCAGATAGCTATGCAGAGAAATCCCCTTTGATAGGATTGCCGAACTGCCATGGAGAAATCTGCCAGCTGTTCTGTTTATTGCAGTGTGGCCTACAGAAGCACAAGAGGAGAGAAACATACAGTGTTTTCTGTCTCCTCTGCTCTGACAGGTCATGCTTGCTTTCTCTGCCATCAGCACTCAAGATACCATATTGCAGCTGAAAGGAGCAATCCGAAAGGAGGGTTCTTTTCTTCCACACTCTAACCTTAAGCCAAATCCTGTTTCTGAGACCTTGGTTCTATTGGTATCAATTAAATACAGTGCATGCTGGCCAACACTGAGGCAGGGGCTGAAATTAGTTCATTGAGGTTTGGATACAGCTGAACGAAACCAAGAGGGAGGATGACAGGGATCTATCTTTATTTTCTATCTTCTTTTAAGATTCAAATTAAAATAGTTGGGTGTTTTGTTATAAACAAGTTCCACTTCAGGAGTATCTGGATCTGCTTGTGCAATCAGCTGTGCCAAAGGGACTCCACAAAAAAGTGCCAGGCTTTGAGCTCGCTCAAAGCTGCTCCGGGATGCAGACAAAACTGTCTTGCCACATCAAGGCTGAGCAGTCAATAACACTGTGTTGCAGGACATGTTGGCACAAGTCATATCCCAGAGCACCAGGAGCCCACCAACACCACAAAGGCTTTGCCTCCACTTCCAAGAAGTTGTGTGGTGGATGTAGGGGCTGGTACAAGCTGAAGAGGCAAGTAGTAGATACAAAGCCAGTGAGTAGCAGGGCTGTATATTGCCATTCCAAGAAAAGATGCCACTCTTAGCAATTACCTTTTCCACCTGTGTCTAAAACAGCCCTGATGCACAGTTTGTGAGGGTTCAGCAAGGTATTGGCATGGGCCTCAAACTGTCTAAAGCCAGTGAGTGCATTTAATAAAAGCAGCGATTTCTGTGTTTCATTTCTAGGAAGGCTCAAGCTAAGCTGTTGTGCTGCCCAAGCAAATGTCCTTCAGAAAACTTTCCCATCAACTGGAAAATACCAAGTCAGGTTTCCATCCAGTTGGCAACTACTATCCAAGTAGTAAAGCATGAGCTATATAACGAGCTTGTAGGAGTTATGATTAAAAACAGGCTCTGGAGACATGAGCAGCCCTGAATAACTGGGAACTTTCTTCTTACAGGCTTGAAGCTGTTCTCCTAAGCTTCATTTGCAGTCTGGCATGACAGAAGTTCCTTTCTTTAATAATTTCAGTGTGGAAGCTTTACCACTTGATTGACTGACTTTTGTGAAGTTATAATAAACTTACTCGTGCATGGGTAAATTCCTATGAACAGAGACGAGCACTGGTCAGGGTGTTAGTTTTATGGCTCATTGTTGAAAGTGCAAAGGCTAAATTGCATTTTGTGGGTCCTCTTGGATTTAAAACCCTTCAAATCTAGGCAGTCAAGGATTTGGAGTGAATTTATTGGCCAAAAGCCTTGCAGTTGTCTTCTGCTTTTTTTTTTTCATTGCTGAGATTAAGCTCCTTTGAGAACATGGATGTCGAATAATGCCATGGCAGCCAACAGAGACAGTTTTATCCAATTTTTGTGTAAAAAGTGATGAATTCACATGCACACACATACCCCTAGATGAGGTGATGGAAGCAGAGTAGAATTACTGTACTGTGTTGCATCCACAAAAATTAAGTCTCATGATGTCTGAGTGTTATATGGTTGCTTAGCAGAACAGGGTCCTGTAAGCTTCAGGTGGCTTCTCTCTGCACACAGGAGGGAGGGACTTTTATAGGCAAAGGTGCCTATAAAACCAAAGGACAAAGGAGCACCTAAGGGTTATGTAAATGGTTTGTTGATTATTTGATAGCATGTGGATGTCTGAAAAGGGCCCCAGGGATTTCACAGATATTGTCTTCCAAATTCAAGTCAAAGAGACACTGTCTGTGGCTCTAGGTAATCAGCCAGGGACAGAGCCTGGCTCACAGTTACATGTATCAGTGGGCAAGCAGAAGCTTCCCCTCATGCTTCTGTATTCTAAGCAACACTTTTGTCACTTGGGCTGGAAACCCTCTGTGTTTCTAAGCACTGACTGGTGACAAACATGGCCCACCTCCGTCTGGATGGCTGCTGATGGACCACTGGATGCATAAGTACCACCCCCCATCTGCTGTCTTGCACATCCCTGTGCCCTACAAGCCAAATTCCTGAGCTCTGCAGGATGATGCTGATGGCCAAAGGACTTTCTGACCGTAGAAATGAATGCATGAGGGAACTTTCCTTGTGAGGGTATTATATACTACTGTTTATGTTTGAGAGCATTCCTCCACAGAAAGGCAGCAGAATACAGCCAGCTAAGAAGGTGAGAAGTCTTCCTCCTTGAAGTTTAAAGGCTTTGTCTTGCCATTGTCTGAACAGTCCTTGAATGGATACAGTACAAGTGAGTATTCAGTATTATGCCTAAACATAACTTTCTACAGCTGTTTTAGATATCCTCTGTATCCAAGACATCTGCACAAAGCAGGATCTTCTGGGGAGCTATACCTTTTTTTTGGAAGGACAGCAGCAGACCAGGGACAAAGCCTGAGGACATCACAACTAGGGTGGCTGTGACTGGGCAAGTGACTGCCAGCCTCTGTGCCTGCAGGCCTGGGACAGAGCACTGCACAGGCCATGCTGATAAGCAACTGCTACAGTGAGACAAAGAAAGGGTTATACGGGTATCTGCAGCAACATGGCACATGGGTAACATTTCACAACAACAAGACTTGCCCACATGAGTGGAACACTAGGAACCAGAGGCCACGTTGTCTGCCCTAAGTCAAGAAGAGTTCATTTTAGGATTTTCCTTTGATTTTCTATACTTTATTCTTAAGCTGCTTTCATAAAACATTTATTGTTTTTCTTCAGGAAAAATAAACATCCTAACCAGTAAACAGATCAGACAGTGAAGTTGGAATCAAAATAATCCACAGTGGGAAACTCAAAATATGAAAAAAATTCTCAGCAGAAATGTGACACTGCATTGAATAGTTCAGTTCACAGATATCTGTCTCACCAGCTCTTTTTGTGTGGATCAGAGCTGTCCCACTGCATGCTGTATGCTCTGGAGACCTAGTGCTGCTTTAGCTCAAGTGTTCACTTCTTGCACACTGAGTGTAAAGAGAACATTTCTGCTAGCAGGAAGCCCCAAATCCCACATGTCTGCAGAATCCAGAGTCTTTGAATATTTTTAAAATACATGCTCTCTGAGCACTGCCATGTCAGAAGTGGGACAACCTGATGCTCTGCCGACATGATTTGTGGCAGGCACAGAGTTCTTTGGCCATGTTCTCAGAACAAAGAGGAACAAGGGAACTAAACTCTTTTACAAGCTTGAGTAAGATTTGCCATTAGAATTTGCTGTATGGTCACACACTGCAACCAGAAAAGAAGGTGGTGAGGCTTGAAATTGTTTCTGCAGCAGACAATACGAGTCTTCTGCCAGATACTGCTCTCTCCTGCAAAAACCAGCAGCTCATGAGGAGAGGCAGTTCAGTTGCTCAAGCAGAAAGGATGTGACAGCCTAGGTGACTGTCTGAACTACAGATTTCTTAAAAGCCCTGCAGATATGTATCTCAACAGTAATCTTCACAGGAGTTCATGTGGAGCTAGGGGACTGATCTCATCATAGGTCTGATGAGTTCACAGAAAGTTTTCAAAGTGTTGAAGCTTTTGTGTCTAAGTAGCTGCTGGTGCTGGGAGATAAAGGTGCAATTGGAGTTGTAGTGTTCTTACAGAACTGCAGATAGGAATAGCTATAGTGGGCAGTGTAAAGGTCCTCTCTCCTCCAGAATTCGGTGCCTAATGCTCTTCCCTGAGACTTCTGGGAGCCTGCATATCAAAGTTACTCAGAAAGATCTTTTGAGCACTAATATATAGTCCATGTCAGTTCTGAGATTCTGCTGCTTTTAAGATGCTGATGATTGCTGAATCTATTGCTTTCCATTTCTCTTGCTGTAGCTGGGAAATTTTTAAAATGTTCCATATGTGGAAATTTGTGTAGAGCTGACACTATGCCATAATGATGCATAGTGAGTCTGGAACATCTAAATAATGATATTAATTTGCATGATCCTCCATAGGGTGTGCCAGGACATCAGCAATGACTGCAGTGAGAAAGCCTGTCTCTGAAGTAAGCACCTAATAACTCTTTTTGCAGGAGTTTTTAACACTGAGTTTAGGCATGTGGCAAGGCTAGAGACTGTGAACATATTGCAGTTATTACAGAGCTTGAAGTCCAAGTTCCTTTTAAGACACGTCACTAGTAATGTGTTTTAATCAGAAGTATTTTGCTGAAGTAAATTGGAAGCATCTGGACCTGACTGGTATCCTGTTCTTTCAAGTGTTTACTCCATAATTCCTTTAATGAACTGGATATCAATACTATCTGATGAACAGGAAGAATAAACAGTAAGGATCTGTAACGCTTTCCATTACAGCTTATACATTTCCAGTACCGCTTATACTGTTATTGATTTTGTTGCAACAACAAAAGAAATCTCCAATACAGGTCACAGGGCAGCTATGGGAATGGTCAGAGTGCTGTAAAAGGATAATTTTCAGGGATAGAGCTTTCTTCCTTGCTATTGTTTAAGTAACAGGAGAATTCGTTAATCCACTGATTTACTGCCAACGTTTCATCCTGCTGGAAAAATACCTAAGAATATACTCCAGGACTTGGGATGGGGGACACCTGGCAATGATGCACCTCATAGTCAGGGTCCCAAGTGGTATGGGCACAAAACTGCGTTTTCAAGAAAGGGAAGGAAGAGGCAAGGGAAGTGTAGTGTGTGTTTGTCTGTGTGTGAAATAGCCATCACGCCACAGGACCTGATTGTCACACAGCTCTAGTAGCCCTAGCTAACAATGAACACAGTGCTTGCTTGCTTTTCTTTCAGTTTATTGGAAAGTGACCCATTTTGTTCAGAAGTTATTCACTTCTCCCTGACTGAAAGACAGAGAGATGGCATGACTGAAAGACCTCCCCCCAGTCTTGGGAAACCAGGCTGAAATACAATGAGACATGCACGGGTGACACAGTTTTAGTGACAGAAGGAACACTGGACACTCCTGCAGGTAGGGTGAATGGTGCTATGAAATGAACCATTCCATTACTTTCCCAAAGCTTTTTGATTTTGCCGTGGCGGTTGATGCTCTGGCACACAAGATTTTTCATGTGAACACAAATAGCTCTTTCCCCTCTGACCACAGCTAGTACTTAGTGTGTTAGTATGTCAGTGGGGAACACTCTGCATTGTATATCAAAGTCTAATAAATCTCAAATATAATACTTGGGAACCATAGAAGGATCTCAGCACAAAGCCCTGAGTCTGTTCCAAGGTAGGGAGGAGGAGGAGGAGAGAAAGGGAATTTATAACTTTTTCTATAACTTTTTTCTGTCTTGATTTTGGCTGAGAAACAAAATTTAAGGAAGGGTTTGGATACTTTGCCATAATTAAAAGCCTGGGAAGAGCTTCTTTGTAGGCTTTTTAACTTACAAGCATTTGAACAAATTGCTGTATAGCTCCCTAAACTGTTGGACATTTGCTCTTGTTAGGGGAAATTATGGTTACATCTACCTCTGACCCGGATATTTTTTGAAAGAGTAAGTTGCTTTCTACTAAGTTTAAACAATCACATGTGCTAAATGCTTGTAATAAGTGCAGTGGCCTGTTAAATTAAGTCTGAATTTATTCAGGATATGTTAATTTTATGAATACTTTTGAATAAGTAATTATCATTTTGCCTGAAGCCTGTCATTTGGATGCTGCAATAATTAGGGTGCCCATTAGCCAGATTTCATCATCTAATAACTCAAAGTAAATACAGAAGGAATTTGAGGAGAAAAAGTTGGTATCTTGAAGAAGATGATATTGGGATAAGAATTTAAAATACATTTCTCTATAAACAAGACAGGCGTTAACTGTTAAGTTTCTGGAGCTGATTCAAGAGAGCCACAGTGCTGGCGTTCCTCTGGCAGGCAGCAGCCGTCACAGCTGGGTGGCTGGAGGCAGAGGCAGCTCATGGGGATGGCAGGGGGCCACCACCCTTTGTCCTGGGCACAGCACAAGCCACTAATGGCAGCCCCGTAACATCCAGCTGGTGAAGAGAACAGTTCACATAGCTGGTCATAAACATGAGATCAGTCTCAAGGAAAAGATGAGAACCTACAAACATCACAGTGCTCACCAGCTGGGAATAGTGTGAATCTTGCTCTCACTTAACCAGTCCTGGAGGCACATAATCACCCTGTTATACTGCACTTTGGACAGCAATTTTAAACTTATTCCTATGAAGTTGCATTGCAAAAATTTTATTACCATAGCTACCCACATATATGTAAAGGTGCTTTTAAAAATGAAGTTTTCTCTCTGTATGGAGGGTTTAGCGCTGGCACAGTGCCCGTGCACCCATGAAAATATATTTTTCTCAAATGACTGCTGTGAGATGTGACCAGAAGTAGAGCAGAGCAGGCTCAAGTTTAGAAATGGAGAGAAAAACTTTATTAACCTACACGAGAATAAAAAGCACACACAGGAAACAGAATGAAAACCTTCCAAAACATTTCTCCTCCTCCCACTCAATTTCCACCCTTTCACAGTGAGACAAAACCTTGGATTCCCAACCAAGTTATCACCACTCAGATAATCAATTCTCAGTCCATCAAGGGAGAGAGGAGTCTCTCTTGTACCATAGTCCCCCACAGGAAACACAGTTGAACCCTCCCATGTTTCCATGTCACACATGGCACTGCCCAGAGAAAATCTGCCATCGTGACTTCCTCCTTCCATGTACAGCTCTCACCACAGTGCAGGGACCAAAACTGCTCATAGGGTTCCTTTGAGGACACTTGGCCAAGTACCAAAAGACAACCATTCCTCATTTCCAGACACAGTCCCCCCCATTTCCTCCTCCCCTGGGGCCGAGGGTCTTGAGAACAGAGATCTTCTTCCCTGAAGGCAGAGGGCACCACCACACCCTCCTCATCCCTCTCTGTTCACTCCACTCCTGCAGTGGCAGTCACTGCAGCAGGTCACTCTCTTGGCTCACGCCATTGCATCCACCCAAATGCAGTCTCTGTGTTATAGGCAAATTGGTTCAGTCTATGGCTAGACAAGAAAAGTCCAGCCCAGAAAGCCACTCCATCATCTCCTCCCACCTAGGGTTCCTTTCTAATCTCCCTCTGACATCTCAGATCCCAGGCTGTCTCTCTTCTCTCTCAAATCACCAGCCAGGAGAATTAATGTCTTGAAAAGTTTTCTTTACCCAAGAAAAGGGTTAAAAGTCTTGGCCTCCCCTGCCCCACAGGATGGCTGAAGTCTCACAGGCTGCCCAGAACTCCCAAGGGCGGGCATCTTCCTCCCCCCCTTCTCTTTCTCCTCTGCCTGTGCGCTGCCATGATATCAAATTTCAAGGTGGCACCGTCTCCCTCCCTCCCTCCCTCTGGGGGGCGGGGGGAACAAAAGACATCTCAGTGTTTCTCCACCCTTCCATCCTGCAGGGGCCGGCCCGGTTCCATTCCCTTCAGCCCCGCTCTGTCCGGGGCTCCTGGCCGGCCTCAGCCTAGGCCGCATGGCTTCCCTTCCCTCAACCTAGGCCTGTGGCTGGGGAAGGAGGGCCGAACTCTTCACTGACAGGAACAAAAGAGAGAGTTCCCTCTGAGTTCTCTGCTTTTACCCCCCTGTGTTCTCAGAGGCGTGTCCCTGTCTTCAGTGGTTACACCAGGTGTCCATATGCAAATCTGCCCACTGATTGGTTTGACTATAACTTCCTGAGAAAACTCACTTCCTTGTCAAACCACGACACTGTGGTTTGGACAAATGTTCCCAGGGGAGTCCACTGAGTTTCTGCACTGTCCAGAGTTTAACAATAGATGGAAGGAGCTAGCTGGCTTTGGAGGGTTATCCATGTGAGAAGAGCTCATGGAGCAACAGGGATTCAATACACAGAACCAGTGTCATTCAGCAGCCCAAAACTTGCTTTTGGTCAAGGAAGCAGCTCTTGCTCCTCCTCTGCCCCTGCCTGAACAGAGTCAAGATATGTCTTTCTGGCTGAATCGAGGAATAAGGCTCAGGAATGGAGGAAATGACAGGAAGTGAATGGTCAGGAATTGCAGCCATGAACAGAAGATGTTTGTGTGGAATACACTTTTATCCCTTCAAAACAGATGCAAGGGTGTCCTTACATTTAAGGATGTCTTACACAGCTTTTTCACTCCACCTAGCTGAGGTTTCAGTCCTGCAAGCTGTGTTCAGTGCTGCTCACCTGACAGGAAGACGGTTCCTTGCTCAAAGCTGCTTAGAATGTGCTGTCCAAGCACACATAAACTTCAGCACTAGGAGATCTTGGTGCAAGGCTGCTCAGGGAAACTACAGGTGTAGGCATAAAGGATTTCTTTCAAAGTCCGTTTGAAGAGTGCCAGCTGCATTTCTAACTCTAAAAATAGCAACAGTGCTTTTCTTATATGTGACTTTCAGGGCATCATTTGTCTTATATTGGTATAGCTACTGTCTTCTCATGTGTAGCGTTGAAAGAATAGCCAGAAGGCATTCAGCCTGCAAGAGCCTTCACCAGAGATGTTTTCTCCACAACACATGGCAAAGTCCTCTATTGTTTCTGGGAATCTTTGTAGCTTGAATGCATTATTCTGCTGTCTTGTCATCCATGTGCATGATAAACTGGGCATTCTTGACTATTGTTTTATGAAACTGTGGCTAAGAAAATGAAATGGCCTTTTATTTTATTTAGGCAGCAAAGTGATTTATGAAAAGATACATCCACTTCCCTGATGGGAAGTCCATGTGTGCTTTAAGCCCCCGAGTGGACTGGGCTGAGACCATGCCTTTGCCATAGCTGTTACCATTGGTATTACTGGAGTGCACAGGAGGACAGAGCCCCTCTACCGCCCCCAACTCTACTGTGCTATATGGTGAACAAAGATGGTTTGAGGCCCTCCCAAGCTTCAGCCTTTGTAAACGCTCTGGAACAATGGCCCTGGGGACAGAAAGACACACTCCTCTTCCCCATGGGGTTCAAATGATGCACATGGAGGTTGTCATCTCTTAAATTTCAGTTGTGAGCTGGAGGGGAAAGGAGGGGGATTTAAGCAGCACAGAAAATAAATCATTCACACAGCCCTGCTTCAGTGCCTCCCCTCTCAGCTCTCCCCACAGCCAGGCCTTTCTCCAGAGCCACACCATTTTCACTTCACCAGGTTTTTGGCCTCAGTCTGTGTCTGGGAAACCTTGCCCCATCTGTTGGGGGTGTGTGTGTCTCAGGCAACTCTCACTTGCATGAAATGAAGCTGTGCTCAGCTTTATCTGCAGTTACAGCTGAGTGCATCCACCTTAGTCGGGCAGCCATTGGCTGAGGTTGGCTGGGCTTCTTGGCTTCATCTGGTGAAAGGTAAATGACTGAAAGGATGAAAACAGGGTTTTTTAATTGTCAAGCCACTTGAATCAATAGGGAACTCTGCATGCTACTACGTGTGGTCTCCATGGACCCCATATGAAAGATGAAGGCAGCTGTGACCTCGCTTCATCACCCTTGCCTCAATCAATAGCTACCAGCTTTTAGGGTCCCAAAAGGTGTGATTAAATCTCTGCTGCATGAAGTTAGCGTTTCCTAGCATATAGCCCATTGTCCTGACTGAAAGGACCTAAAAGCCCTTATTCTGTGAGGTTAATGACCAGATGTCCCTGGAAGGAAGCCCATCAGCCCTGGGCCTCAGTGCCAGAAATTACTGCAACTGATTTCATTTCCCTTTGCATCCATGTTGCAGCTTCGGTGGCAGTGTGAAGCATTTCACTTGGGTAAAGGAGCCTGTGGGTGCAGGGATGTCCTGGGAGAGGACTGGAAAGAGACTGGTGTTATTCTATTATGTTGCTCTTAGTCTATGAGAGGATGCTTCAGAGGGATGCAAACTCAAACTCTTCCACACCTGAGAGTGTGATAGTGCATGGTTCAAGTCCATAAATGTAGCACTTTCTCTGCAGCAGTGCCTGTTATGGAGTGCGTGCTTGTGTAAATGTGACAGTGCCAGCAAGGTCTGAATAAGACTGTCCCCTTGTAATAGCAAGGCTTTAATAATTCCTGAACAGGACAATTGTACTGTCTGTGTAAAAACACTAAGGACAATTTTATGGTCTGCAGCAGTAGATGCTTCAGCACCTTTAACAGGAAAGGAATGGGCAGTGTACTTTGGAGAAATAAATAAACAAAGAAAAAGTTGCCTTATAGGGTGTAGGTATATGACACATTTAGGAGACTAATATTGATACATCATTCTCAAAGGGCCATTTCAATGTCACCATTTTCATGCAGAAATCTAACAGTACATTCTTTAACTTAAAAGAGCTCTCTGAGTAGCTCCCTTTCTTGTACTTTTCTTTCACTCTGTCTCATTGTTGATTCCAGAGCTCTGGAGGCTGCGAGGACACTTCACTTCAAGGAAAACACTGACACTGGTATCCTGCTCTCCACATGGTGTATTATTTACAGTAAAATTGGATAGGGAATTTAGTTAGCACAGTATAACCAGGGTATGTGGTAATTACTGGAGCATCATTATTAGTCTTATGGAATTTTTTTTAAGTTATTAATTAAAGCTTTTATCTTCCTTTGCACATTAGAATTTTGAGAAATATTGGATAGCATTAGTAAATCTTTAGTCCCTGTAGGCAGCAGCAGCTTAGCTCTTGGAGAAAGAAAAGCCCTGGAAGTCCTCCTTCCAGGCAGTTGTGCCTTGCCTGTGTGTAAGGACAGATCATTAATGATTTGCTGCTCTGGGATGGAGGCAGAAATAAACTTACATATGCACAGAATATGGAGCACAGATCAATCCAGCCATGATTCAGTTTGAGTGCAAGATTAGTTTCTTTTGAAATGCCATCAGAAAGCATTTGCTCAAAATGTAGGTCACAGCAACAAAGGCTGTGGGAGGGATTGACTGAAGCAAAAGGAGTGAAGCTGAAATTGCCTATGTTCAACAGCTGTCTAAGTCTTAGCCAGATGTTTGCAACATTAAATACTCTCTGGCAACAGAGGTTTGTAGCAATGTAGACCCTATAGTGGGAAGAAATTGAATTGTACATTTCTATAAGTCCACACAGTGACCTCGTAACCCTCTTACTTGTGCTATTGCTAAGTCTCTATTCTCTTCATGCTAAAAGTGTGCCAAACACTCATTTTCACAGCTAGCTCATGTTATGCTTTTTCTAGTGCCTCACTTCCTTGCCCTGAATAAAATAATTTGTTCTTTGAGCTC
The DNA here is from genome assembly GCA_013399945.1 of Ploceus nigricollis. Taxonomy (NCBI): domain Eukaryota; kingdom Metazoa; phylum Chordata; class Aves; order Passeriformes; family Ploceidae; genus Ploceus; species Ploceus nigricollis. The sequence continues at coordinate 461,905 of VXBC01007391.1, forward strand.
AGTACATGAACCAAACATTGAAAGAGATTAAGACGACCAGCAGATGATGGGAAACAGAAAATGCAGCTACACTCATTCCACATAAACAAATATTTTGAGGTGCACTGCTCAGGCAAACTGAGCAGTTTGATTCGTTTGCCAGCTGTAGGCAGAGCTACAGAGGAAATTAAAAAGGTGGAGTATGCTGAAAACTGAAGAGAGAAAGAAACTGCAGCAGGGTACACTGATTCATAATGCAGCAGGGAAAGAATGAGGTTTAGACATGAATCTGCTGGGTTTTAGGATTCTTGCTTCTTTGAGAGACAGTCTGTCTGTGAGACACTTTTTATACTGTCACGCCAGCAGTGGAGCGGAAACTTCTTTTTTTAACAGGCAGAAGGAGGGGGGAAAGCCCTGCATAAAGCCCAAGCTCCCATAAGTGGAAAATATTATATGTACCTTTTTGAAATCCTTCAGGATGCAGCTGCAGATAATGAAGACAAATGATTCCTTCAAAATAAAGATAATAATGGAAACAGGCTATGCCTAGAATTCACCTCAGCTTTAGATTCTGATGGCAACAAAGGTAATAGTATAAAGGAGCCTATTAATACAGTAAGAGACAGAAATAGACAAAAACTGCAAGGATGAAGGGTTACTTAAAATATCAAAGAGATGTATACAAAAGAGTCTGAGGCAGGAAATCATCACTGAGATCAAGAAAGCATGAACAGTCATGATGAATATCAGAAATACTTTATGACCTACCTTTATTTGCAGATACGAAGGAGTAGCATCTCTAGTGCCCTCTGCAAAATGAGATATTTCAGCAAACAGCATTAAGTGGAAAACAGTCAGAATGTTTTCAGAAATACACTTCTTTTTGTCAAGAAACATCAGTCAGGCCCCAAACTTCTCCTATCAGCAATGGAAAATTAACTATGAAAACTCAGTAGGTTTAGGGTAGTATTTCTACTGAAAAAGCAGCCAATTACAGGAAACATCCCAGTAATTTTGTCACTCAACAGTATTACAAGAGACACAGGAAAGTTTGTTCCAAGTTCCTCTTCCTGTTTAGATGATGCCATGAGCTTCAATCAGATGATATAGAAGATGCCTGCTTTTGGTAAGAGCTTTTTGGCAGCCTGGAGATTCTCCTAATCCCTGAAAGTGATGAAAAGATCTGAGAGAAAGAAATCTAAACTATATGCACTTTCTAAAACAGAATACTGGTCACCTTATCAGTTCACATTTAATGCTATCTGATAACACAGCAAGGCTGGAGTGTCTTTCTGTGTTACTTCCTCTGATTTTTAAGAAAATTTGGGACATAATTTAAATTAAACTGAATAGAAAAAAGCATATTTTGAGCCAAAGAGGGAACTGAGAAAATTCAACGATGGGGTGAACCACCTGGGGAAGTAGGAAGCCTGGTTCATTTCTGTCAAACTCCTCACAGCATTCCTGGATGATAACACAGGCACTGCCTGAGCCCTCATGAACCCTGAGCAGCAGGGTAGGCCTGTTCTATGTACAAAACATACAAAGTTGTCACTAAGGTCTGGTAAGAACAAGGCTGTAGATGTAAGGGACACGCACCATTGGAATAGCTGTACTTAGAGATCAGTGCTGAAAGAACAGCTGGCAGCTTAAATTAATAAGGTTTAATCTCTTATCCAAGGAGAACATACATATATCACAGGAGTCTGTGACCTCCCAGAGGGAGACTGACTGCCAGCTTCACTAGGACGGGTTAGAAATTAGGCCCTTCAAGGCCTCTCCTCTACTGATTAATCATTTCAAATACTTTTGAGACTCTATTTCACACCTGACCTTGAAACCTCAGCCTTGCACCTTTTTAAATTTGCCCTGTTAGCTCTCTTAGACTTTCACACATTTGCAAAAGCCCCCAGAGCCACAGTATCACCTGTCTTTAGAAAACCTGCCTGTGCCAAGCAGTCTCTGACACACAGGGCAGTCCTGTGGGAGCAGAAGGGCCATGCCACCGCTCCTGATGGTCACTGGTACTCTGAGCTCCCTGCCAGTTCTCAGATGCTGAGGCCATTGCAGCAGGAGCAGTCTCTGTTCCATGTGCACAGTCCATATTACAGTGGGGTCTGGGACTGGAGGCAGCAGTACATTTCTGCTAAACAGAAAAATACTGCTACTAAGAGAACAAAGACTTTCAATGTGATTAACATTTTATTGCCTGGGCAGTAGGTATCAAAGGGTTTTTTGGCTCTTCTGGAGCCACTTCAGTCCAGTTGGATTAAAATCAGCACAGCTGTTCCCCAACTGACTTTAAAAATGCTTCCAGTAAATGCCACTTCCTGCTGTCGCTGTCCCTCCTTCTGGAGCTGCATCATCCTGCTTAGCTTAGCTCAAATGCTTGCTCTTCTACTCCCTCCTTCCCCTCTTCTTCCTCTTCCTCCTACTTCCCTGTGTGTTTGCTTTAGACCTAACAGTCTCCATCCCTATATCCCCTGCACTTCCCAGCAACAACCTTCAGCACAACATTGATGAGTGGGATGGTGGGGGTTACTAATAAGGAAATGGAATTGCCTGCAAGAACAAGTGGGGCTGTGAGTATGGGAGATGCCAGGTTACTCCTGCTCTGCTCTCCCCTCTACACTGGGCTTGAGCACCAGGACTGGATGCTCTCCCTGGCTCTTCCTGCATTGATAGACAGGTGAACTCTGTTGAAGCCAGCCAACCCCCTGTGTGCCAGGGAGCTGCTCAGGAGAGGCAGGACAGCTATCTCCTTGGACATGCCATGTGGAGGTGAAACTTTCAGATAGTGAGGACTGTAAAACCAGCAATAACAGGTGTTTCTGCCTCTGCTGTGGATAAAGGGGTGCAGAAATCTCTGGTAGCAATGCAGGGATGAAGAGGGGCTGGAAGACTCTAACTGCACTTGGAAGTGAGTAACAGAGAGTGTAAATTTAAAAGAAAATAGTTCACTGTCTGTGCAGAAGAAGCCAGGACAGCAGAACTGGAGCAGCTCCTCTCCTGTTAAAGAGCTGCAGGTGGGTGATCCCAGTGGGATGCTGAACAACAGAGTGACAGAAGTAGGGTTCAGAGTTGTCTAAGCTCCTTTGGTATCTCTCTAATGCACTGCCGTGCTCTAGCCTGGATTTCACTCCATCCCTAGGATGCAGATGCCATCTGCAGGAGCCACTCGATCCAGTCTCCTGCAAGCTACAATAGCTGTGAAGGGAAGATCTAATTCTAGTAGTCAAAGAGGTGACAGAAGAGAGACTCCATCTGCCTCCCTGCCTGCACCCCAGGAAGGAAGCACAGCCCCTTTTTGTGGAGAGAGCTGCCATGGTGGGTGGCATGAAAACCACCTCTCTCAGCCAGGGTCCAGGGGTGGGGGAGAGTAATTTGCTCAGGCACCCCTCCTATTTTTGGGTGTAAGTTGAAGGTCTCTCCTTGTAGAGCTGAGGGTTTCCCACCTCCAGTAAAAGTGTGTTTGACAGTATTTAGGCAGAAAGGTTGGAGTTGTTGCTCCCACAGCAGATTTCTCTCCCAGTATGCCTCATAGGTCTGTGGGACGCTTGCCCAGTGCTGACTTGAGGACCATTTTCTCAGACAGAGGATACAATGTTCCTAGCTCACACTGGTGACAGTTTGTAGGAAGGAGGGGTATGGTTTTGACTGGTCATTATCTTCAGGAGTTCGGGATTATCTTGCTAAAAGCCTTAAACAGTTCACTATATTAAGAAGTCCTGATTACACCTCCAACACCTCGCTGTCCTTTGGGTCACAATGACTGAGCTCAAAGCACAACCTGCTGCAAGCCACATCCCAGGTCTCCAGAAAACAATCACAGGAAGTGGCTTTTCCTGCTGTGGAGGTTTCTGTGGATGACTGAGGACTGTCAGGTGTGGATGAGCTGTTATCATATTAAAAGCAGTTAATAGCAATCAGCAGTTAAAAGGAGTTTTAACACCATCCATACTTCCCTTACACACTAGGGATTTGCAGTGCCTAGTGCTGAAGGGTGTTACTTAATGATTGTTCTTGCCAACTATCACTAAATCCCCCAAATTTCTTTCTTGTGGATGTATGCAGTGTGTCCCCTGCTGCCTTCCCTCCCTGAAGGGATGGAGCTCTTGGCCCTCTGCAGCTGGGATGCACCCAGCAGTGGTGCCCAGCATTCCACCCCCCCTNCCTGCAGGTGTGAGAAATTCCCCTAGTAGTACTTGCCAAATGAAGCTTTCTCCTGCAGTGAGTGAGGAAAGAAAGCAATTTGGCTCTCCAGAGCACGTATGAGCACATGGCAGGTGACCACTACCTTCCTGAGAAGGAAAACATTTGTTCCCAGAGGCCAGCAGTGCCTGAGCTTGCAAAAAATCCTGAGGTAGGAAAGCTGAACTGTGCCCTTCCATCTCTCTTTCCAGCAGCATTGAGAAAAGAAGGCAACAGATGCCATCCATTTAAAACAAGCATGTCAGTAACAACCACAGCCTGAACCAAACCAGATGTGATCTCTAGGGCTGTTAAGCCTGATACTGCACAGACTGCTCTAAGAGCTGGGCAGCGTAGCTTGAGGTTCCCCACTTGCTTGTTGCACTTCCTGAAATGAAGACCTCAGGCTCACAACTCAGAGTTCAATTAATCTGCCATCAGCACAAAAGAGCCCTTCTTCTTCCTGACATCTCTGGGAAAAGACTTTGCACTTAAACTCTGTTGAGTAACTAGAAAAGGCAATTTTTCAAGCTCCCTAATGATACAGTGCTCAACAGTGCTGCAACCTGAAAATAGGTGTCTGGTTTCAGATTAGCAAAAGTTCACCATCCTATTCCTTTGTTAGATGATGTAATTGGAAGTAAGCATGTTTACTGAATTTCGCTCTTGGTACTAATGAACTCTTCACAGCAAGGCTGTTCTCGCAAACACAGTTTCTGCAGGATCCTGTACACAAGCACTTCTCTCACATGTGAAAATCATCTTGAACACCTTTCCTCCACCTGGACAATAAAATGTCCTGAGCTCAAGAAATAAGTTTCAAAAATTTGAGCCTCTTCATATACCCAACCTTAGAACAGTTCATGTGCTATCTCTAGATATTCACGAGACAGCATTATCATCTGATTTACTAAGAGTTTGCTGAATGCTAGGGAAGGACTTTTAGAGGGGTGTTAGAGTTGTGTACTTCTGTTTAAATGGCAGCTCTTGTAAGAAGAGATTGAAACTGATTTTTTTATTTCCTGAGTGCCAGCATTTTAGATGAAAAATTATGACAGGAACTTCAATTGCCAGCAGTGAATCAATTAATAAACACCAGACTGAGATAACAAATATTCCGGGTATGAGAAATCTAGGTAGTGTTATTTCTTCGTGGAGCCTTAGCATGAGTAAGGAACTTGACTTTTAGTGTCTTTCATGACACGGGTTCACACAGCACAGACTTCTTGCCATACCCTTGTGTCAAGAAGAAATACTTTTTCCTTTGGCAGTTATGAATCTACTTACTTTGACATAAGGCACAAAAAAGCAAAGCTTACATTCATATTCTTGAAGATGACATGGTAGCACCGAGGATACTGTATTTAAAAAAAATAATTTACAGAAGCAAAGACTGTATCTCAAACCACGTGGTGTCAAAACTAAATATTCAGTCATGTCCTTACTGAAGTATCCAGTCTGCCATGTTCTCAGTTTACAGCTCACCTCATTCCTGTGGCTTTGCTGCTGTGGCACAAGACACAGGAGGATGTGACCACTTGAGTTTCTTACAAATTGTGCAATCTGAATTTTACAAACCCTTTTTTCAGTTTGTTACTGAAATGTGACAATGTCAAAATATCTTTATGATCTTTTTAATCAGCTGTCCCAACTGTGACCATGCATAGATTACTGTGTCTTACTCTCTCTCTGTACCTTCACCTGTGGATTTTAGACTCAATTGATTGGACTGACCTAAATTTCTTAAGTAAATATTCTAAAGAAGTTTCCCAAATTTTCTTTCTAAACCTCATGTATTCATTTAGTTGGAAGAAAACCAGGTTGCTGTGTTATTTTTTCCATCTATAGGTAATTATGAACAGTTTTACTCCCTTCCTCTAAAGATCTCTCACTGCCTTCACAAGAACAGTGTAAGATTTAGTGCCTCTGAGCTTCAAGTACAGCAGTCATATGCAAGCCAGGATTAGAAGCAATTAGAAGCAATTTCAAAGGGCTGTACTTCAAACTCCTGAATCAACCTGCTTCTCCTGCAGAGGAATGGATGCTGTGGATGCTGTCTGGTTGTCACTGCTATTGCCTTTCTTCTGTCTTTACAGGGAAAATGGAGGAAGACAAAAGAAGGGCACAACTAGAAAAGTGTCTTGCATTGCACTGCGTTCCTCTGGCTTGCTGTGGTCTCTTCTGTGTGACAGTGCTGTGGAACACAGACCTGAGAGCAATATTTAGCTCAGCTTTTTCCACAGCTAAACAGCTTTCTCTGTTTGAAGGCTGAAATATGGTGAACAGCAATATTGAAATTCTCTCTATGGAGTGTCTGCCTTTCAGACAAGTAGCACAATGTAATTCCCTCTACTCACATTCTCTTCTTCACTAAGACTCTGCTTAGCCTGCTTCTGTCAGCTCTAATTACAAACCAGCAATACCCATCCCTGCTATCTTCTGGACAAGCTCTCACTTGAATTTGACTTATTTCAGGATGTTGGATGCCAGCTGGGAAATGGAAAATACATTCTGGAAACTGCAAAACCATCTTTCTTCCTAGACAGTTACACATTTCCTTAAGGGACTTAATTCTAGAAGAATCACATAAAAAATAGTAAGCAGAACAGTGCAGTAGCTCAGGTGGTAATGAGCAAAAAGAAAGAAAATTTTCAGTATAAGTTGAAAGCCAAACATTGTGTTAACACCAAATATATATGCAATTTGCTTTCCAAGAATCTGTCCAGTATGTAGGAAGGGCACAAACCTCTAAATATTTAGGGTTAAAGGATTTCACATGTGAGCAAGAAATACTCCATGCTGCCTAAAATTCCTTTCCCTGGATGTACCTGACACACCAAAGTCAGCCTTCAGCCAACAAAGGGAGACAACCAGCAGCCTGGCATCCTGTGGACTGAGCCCTGCGAGACTGGGGTGTCTTTGGCAAAGGAAAACAACCGGTGAGTGATGGTGCAGCACATCCCTGGAGATGCTTCTTATCGGAATTAGTCACGAGACAAAGCTCCAGCATTTGTCTACCAACACTTCATTTGCTTGTCACCACAGCTGCCAGCACCGACCCCAGACACTCCTGCCCATTTCCCATGGAGCTCACATATGGCCGGCATGAGAGGCAGCCTCGTATGCTGGGGCGAGGGATTGGGCTGGGTTCTGTCATGGAAAAGGACTGCACTGATCCAGCAAGGGTAAAAGCTACCCCTGAGATGTCACACATGAGTGATCTCTTCAAAGACAGACAGTTTTGGGCACCCTGAACGTGCTTTACACAGCAGAATTTGAGGAGCCCCTCTAGACACATCTTGGCCACATTCTCCACCACCTTTCCACCCATCCCATTCCCTCTTCCTGCAGTCTGTCAGAGATAGTCAGGCATCATTGCAATCTGGAACAGGGAAAAAGCAGCCAAAATTAGGGTTGCTCATGATGTTTTGAGCATAACTATTGCAATCAGTGTGTCAAGTCCCTCTGTCACTATTCAGGAAGCCAATGGCAGTTTAGGTCAAAAGAGATGCAGGCAAAAAGAAAAATGAATTGATTAGAGACTGAGATGCAGACATCTTTTTGGTAATCTTTTCTGCCTGAGCCTGGTGGTGAGATCTGGCTGCATTAGGTGTAAACCCCAGGTATTATCTATGTCTTACAGCCTGGAGAAACGACTATTGCTTGACTCATTCACCACTGTGAGTGTGGCCTCATGTACTGCTACTGTTGCACTAAAGATGAAGACAAAAATAAAATTCCACCATCCAGCAAAGAAAAAAGCCTCTTATTTAAGAGGAAGAAAAAGAAGAAAGATATGCAAAGGAAAAACCCTTGTGAAGAAATCTAGCATCAGAGACTAAGAGCAAGAGCCAGGTCAGGCCCAGCTGTAGGGCAGAACACTGAGCGCACACACGTTTCTGCTCTCAGTGTGGGCTGTGGTAATGTCTAGCCCTGCAGTAGGACACAGCTCATAGAGACTTCTACCGGCCTGCCCTGGGACAGGAGTGCTAGCACGTGTTTATTTCCTTAAGGACCACTCTTTGCCTTCGGAGCAGTGGGAGGCGGGAGCACCATGAGCCATGTCGTGTTCCGGGCGCTGCTGCCGGGCCTGCAGGCTCTGCTGGCGTTGCCCACAGCACGGGCTGCCCTGCCCTTAGTGCCAGCCGCAGACAGCGCCGGAGCTGTTGGAGCAGCTGCTGAGGGGCCGCGGGGGATGGAGCACCTCCCCTGGGGAGACAGGCTGGGAACGCCGGGCCGTGGAGACTGGGAAAGAGAAGGCTGTGAGGGAGCTCGCAACACGTTCCAGTACCTGAAAGGGTCCCTCAGGGAAGGTGGGCAGGTGATAGGACAAGGGGGGATGGGTACAAATTGAAAGGGGGAAATTTAGATGAGATACTAGGAAAACATTCTTTGCTGTGAGGTAAACGTTTACTGTGACGCACTGGAACAGGCTTTCCAGGGACGCTGTGTATGCCTCATCCCTGGAAGCGTCCAACGTCAGGTCGCATAGTGCTTGAAATGGGACCGTAAGATCNGCTGCCCGCTCATGGCTACTTCCGCCCTCTCCGCGAAGCCTCGCGCGATCTCGTGCCCTTTCCTCCCTAGCAGCGTGCACAGTCTCGCGAGAGTGGGGCGTGCTGCGACTGTGGGGCGGGGCGCGGGATGTAGTCTCGCGAGAGCTGCCGGCCCACCGGCGCCCCTCCGGCCCGCTCCCTCACGCTGACATGGTCGCCGGCGATGGACCCTCCCAGGACAGGTCGGTCACTGCGGGGACGGGCCCTCCCCACCGCCCGCCGGGACATCGCGGCCCGTAATATCGCCTGGCCCTCTTCGCCGCCGAACGGCGCTGTCCCAGGCCGCGGGAGTCCCTCCGGGGGAGAGCGGCCCCGTCCCCGCCCCGCTGTCTGCTCTCTCCCGGGGGTTATTTATTCCGAGCACCTAATGGCTGCTACGAGGCTTATTTTTGTCCCTTTTTGCCTTGACGTTGGCTCGGCAGTCAATGCTTTGTGCTTCCTGCTGTATTAAAACTCATGTCTCTTATCTGCGCTGGTGAGGTGTCTTATCCTGTGAGACAACAAAGGTCAGGTGTGTTCAGGCTGTGCTGGCGACCTGCGTTGACCTGTATGTACCTACTATTAGTGATGCTTTTAAAATTAACCTTAGTCACACATCTACATCACGACGTGTCTCAATTCATTTAGAAACCTTTCCATGTTGCATCTAATTACAGTCTAGAGGAACGTTATTTCTGGCAGAATCAGAAGTAAAATCTCTTTTTGTGAGTCCTCAGTGAGTGCTGAAACGACCCGTTGTTTTGTGGCTGTAACTTTGTTTGTTTCGTCCCGCAGGAAGCCCTTACCAGCCCGCCATTGAAGCTTTGGAAAGCCACCCAGAGAAAAAGTTTTACAATGTGTCGAAGCTCGGAGGCGCCAAGTATGGTACGATGCTCTCCGGGGGTAATCGGGGGTACCAGCAGCAAGCTGCACCACTGGTGCCCTGCGGTGGCAGGAGGTGCAGTTGGGAATTTCTAATGGGTGTGTTTGGAAGCTGATTATATCCCAATTTCTTAGTGCCTTATGGAGTTTGCAGGGGTAATACTTGTAGGTTTTTTTTCACTAAGGGAGAAAGTACAAGCGTTTCTGCAGTTTCCAACAGTATTCCAAATCAGAAGAATTACTCACTTTTGGAAAAAAAATGAAGTGACAACTCCTATTTAATGCTTCAGAAATAAATACAGCTTTTACTATAGTTCTGTACAGCTTCATGGTGTTCTAGTTTCTCCTCCCCAGCAGCCTCACATAGTGGGTGACTGTTTGCCAGAGCATGGCTCCTGCTGCAGGGTGAGGTTTTGTGGTGCTCATGCTATTGCTTAATCTCAGCTTGTCGTTAGTATGCAATGGCTGGCTGTGCCAATGAGACCTTCATTGGGTCCCTGTGTCCAAGTGCCTTTCACAGTGTTGCACATGTGGTGGGAGGGGAGTCCACACGGGGTGGGAGCTTTGCTCAGTGCCAGCTGGAACAGGCTTTAGTCTTGTAGGTAATCAAAGCATGCTNTTCCAGGGACGCTGTGTATGCCTCATCCCTGGAAGCGTCCAACGTCAGGTCGCATAGTGCTTGAAATGGGACCGTAAGATCTTTAGGGCCCATTGCACCTCTCAGCCTCGCACGCTGCGCTGTGCTGCGGGGCCCCTGCGCTGCGGGCCCGCGCCCGGGGATGAGTCAGGCCTGGCCCGGGGGCACCGCCCGGCCCGGCCGGAGCCGCCCGCCTGCCCGCGCCTGGGACC
>VXBC01007391.1:472366-504136 GCA_013399945.1 Ploceus nigricollis
GTAATATCGCCTGGCCCTCTTCGCCGCCGAACGGCGCTGTCCCAGGCCGCGGGAGTCCCTCCGGGGGAGAGCGGCCCCGTCCCCGCCCCGCTGTCTGCTCTCTCCCGGGGGTTATTTATTCCGAGCACCTAATGGCTGCTACGAGGCTTATTTTTGTCCCTTTTTGCCTTGACGTTGGCTCGGCAGTCAATGCTTTGTGCTTCCTGCTGTATTAAAACTCATGTCTCTTATCTGCGCTGGTGAGGTGTCTTATCCTGTGAGACAACAAAGGTCAGGTGTGTTCAGGCTGTGCTGGCGACCTGCGTTGACCTGTATGTACCTACTATTAGTGATGCTTTTAAAATTAACCTTAGTCACACATCTACATCACGACGTGTCTCAATTCATTTAGAAACCTTTCCATGTTGCATCTAATTACAGTCTAGAGGAACGTTATTTCTGGCAGAATCAGAAGTAAAATCTCTTTTTGTGAGTCCTCAGTGAGTGCTGAAACGACCCGTTGTTTTGTGGCTGTAACTTTGTTTGTTTCGTCCCGCAGGAAGCCCTTACCAGCCCGCCATTGAAGCTTTGGAAAGCCACCCAGAGAAAAAGTTTTACAATGTGTCGAAGCTCGGAGGCGCCAAGTATGGTACGATGCTCTCCGGGGGTAATCGGGGGTACCAGCAGCAAGCTGCACCACTGGTGCCCTGCGGTGGCAGGAGGTGCAGTTGGGAATTTCTAATGGGTGTGTTTGGAAGCTGATTATATCCCAATTTCTTAGTGCCTTATGGAGTTTGCAGGGGTAATACTTGTAGGTTTTTTTTCACTAAGGGAGAAAGTACAAGCGTTTCTGCAGTTTCCAACAGTATTCCAAATCAGAAGAATTACTCACTTTTGGAAAAAAAATGAAGTGACAACTCCTATTTAATGCTTCAGAAATAAATACAGCTTTTACTATAGTTCTGTACAGCTTCATGGTGTTCTAGTTTCTCCTCCCCAGCAGCCTCACATAGTGGGTGACTGTTTGCCAGAGCATGGCTCCTGCTGCAGGGTGAGGTTTTGTGGTGCTCATGCTATTGCTTAATCTCAGCTTGTCGTTAGTATGCAATGGCTGGCTGTGCCAATGAGACCTTCATTGGGTCCCTGTGTCCAAGTGCCTTTCACAGTGTTGCACATGTGGTGGGAGGGGAGTCCACACGGGGTGGGAGCTTTGCTCAGTGCCAGCTGGAACAGGCTTTAGTCTTGTAGGTAATCAAAGCATGCTGGCGTTATTCTCTCCCTTTTTTCTTCATGTTAAACTGAAATAGCTGCATGGGCTACTTAGTAAAGGCATTTGGACTATTTTTTTCAGTTTTAGAAGGTCTGAATTCTTCTGCATTCACAGAATTTGTAGTATGCTTCTTGAATGAAAAAAAATCGGTGGATATTTCACTTTAAACTCATATTTGACCACAATTATTACATCCATGTTGTTTAAAGAGAAGAGAGAGGGAGGCACAGTGTCTGCTGAAACTTTGTGCAGCAGCTGTGTGCTCTTGCAAATTTCCCCTGCTTTTAGTAACAAAGTCGGTCTTTCAGATAAGGACACATGGAGGAATCAGTGCTTGGTGCAGGGAGAAGCATTGCTGTCCTAGTAACAAAACCAGGCAGTTCTACAGCAGTTTTGTGAAAAGCCTCATGACAGGAGTGGAAATAAAACAACAATATACAACTTCCTGCTAAAATGTGTCATAAAGCTTGCCAGTAGCAATGGGTATTCCTGAATATTCTCAGGAGTCTAAACAGACTGCACTAAGAGGGTCTTTGTCTTCCAATAGAAACTTCTGTGCAGAAGCTGGAAGCCTCATGTTAACTTCAAGGTACCAAAATACTAAATAACATCTAGACACAGTGTGGGACAGCACTGGTAACAAATCGAGCATCTGGAATTGCTCACTGCATTTGTGGCTAGAACAGTTTGAGTTTTACCTGTCTGGCTGTAATTTGACATTAATTGCTAGTTGATATTAATCAGATTACTAATGTAAATGTTAATTGGTTTAATTACCAGTTTTCTAGTGTTTTAAGACTTATGGGGAAAATGAGAAGAGCTCATAAATCAAAAGGATTTAGGGCAGAGAGGACATGTGGAGATTTAGATCAGGCTCTTGCTGGGGCTGGAGCTCATGTGGGGAATCTTCCATGGTTAAGTTTCCCAGTGTGCCAGCCTGGGAGGACAGAGATTCCACTACCTCCCATGATGCTGTGCTTAACCACGCCCCTGTGAGCTGCTTTTCCCTTGTGCCCAGTCCCAGTGTCCCTTCCTGCGCCCTGGGTCTTCTGCTAAGTCCAGCCTCCCCTTGGCTGCAGTCCCTGGGAGGCGCTGGGCACTGCGGCCCGGTTGCCATCTCCCCTTGCGGGGAGCCAGCCCAGCTCTGCCTGCAGCTCCTGTGTGTCAAGCATGGCAGTCCCAGAGCCTCCTGGAGGGCCTTGTGCCGGATGTCATCTCATTTCTGGAGCTGTCCTGTACCCTGGAAGCCCCAAACTGCTCTGTGTTGCGGATAGGACCTGCTGGTGCCTCATGGAGAGAAGCAGCTGCTTCTCCAGAGCTGGTGCTGAGCAGCCTCTGGGGCAGTGAGATTTTTAACCCACAAGAAAGCAAACAAGTTCTTCTCTGGGAATCTGGCTTTTAAATCAAGGGAGTGGTGGCATGAAGGTTCATGAGACCTTTTGGATGACATCTTTATATTGAAATTTATTCAAATCTTAAAATAGTGACTTGTCTAATTAGACAACAGTGGATATTATCTCAGAGAGACACAGTGAAAACAGAGTCAGCAAGTTCTATATTAGTAGTTTGTGAACAAACCACTAGATTAGGTTGAGACCACCTTTTTTTTTTTTTTTATTAAAGCCTGAACTTAATTGTTTCAGCTTCCTCCAGCTAACTTTTTTTAGGATTTCTTGCTGTTCTTATGAAGCTAGCTGCCTGCTTGAATTATGCTCAAAATAGTGGGATTTGAGGGAGAAATGTCAATCAATCTTGATTTTTTTTTTTTCTTTAGTGGTCATTTTGTTTTGTTTGCAGTGAATAGTGACATTGGGGGTTTTTTTCTCTTCCCTCTTATTTAATTTTCATTTCCATTTCCCCTGTTTTTCTGTGAAGGAAACTGCTGCTTGTCTGTATCTTGATTCATATCAGTAGCAAACTAACTCAAGCTGTATTTAATGAAATGTTCTTTATATTTTAGAGAGTATGTTAATTTTCATAGGGGCGCATGGCAGAATAGTTTCTGGTCTTTGTATCTCTGTTTATTGAAAATAATATTCTGGCACTGGTTGCTTTGGCATGGTATCTTGAGTTATGGAATGGCAAAATTTACAGTTAAAATGGTTTTCAGTATTCCAGTAGTTGTTGCTTTTGTCCGGCCCTGATCAATAATCCCAGGTCTATATTCCTTGCATCTCTCCCCTGCCAGCCTAATGTACCTTATAAATTATCACTGTCTGAACAATGTGCACAAGCCTTTGGGATCTCCCATTAAAATCCCATGGGATAGCGCATCAATGTGTGCATTTTGCAACTCTCTGTTCCGTATTGTGTAGGGAAGATCAAACCCAAAGGCAACTGGAAAAGCAGGCTCCTGAAGCTCTCATCCTTCTAAACCCTAGAAAAGTGGAATTTCTCAGAAATGTGAGATTGTAATTTTAAAAAACTGTGTTAACTGCAAGTGCTGCGCTCATGGGGTCTGTCCCTTGCCTCCTCCCAGATACTCTGCCTTACTCCATCCGAGTGTTGTTTGAGTCCAGTGTCCGTAACTGCGATGGCTTCTTAGTGAAAGAAACGGATGCTATGAACATCTTGGACTGGAAAACAAAACAGAACCATGTTGAAGTGCCCTTCTGTCCTGCCAGAGTTGTTCTTCAAGACTTCACGTAAGTGTGTGGGTGTGTGCAAAACCCCCAAAAGAGCCTGTGCAAACTCACTGAGTTTGTGTTGAATTCTTTGGTGTGAGAATAAATCACACCTCCCCTCTTGATACCCAGGTAGAAACCTGTGCACTGCCTCTGCTGTGCAGTAGATTTCTCATGATAATTCCATATGATGCGAGGGTAGGAGTTGTTCCGTAGGGTACTCTGGCTCTGGGGCAGGTTGGTGAGGCTGAAACTGCTGACCTGCAAGGAGCACTTTACAGGATAAGAGCCAGAATACAAAAGGAAGTGGTGATGTTTTGGCTGTAGCCAGATGGTTAATAGTTTACACTGTCACTGACAGTTCTTCCTTGAGATAATTGAAGATTAGATATTGCTTACTCCCCAATGAGTAATCCAGTCGAATCCATGCATAATACATATATAGAAAAAGCAGCTTCTTAGGATGTTAACTTTCTTAGTGATTTGACTATGGCATAGCTAAAAGGGCAGTCCTTCAGCAATTTGCAAATATTCCATTTAAGCTGTCTTGCTGACTCTGTATATTTATTAAGAAGTGAGATAATTAAAAAAAGGAATTATGATAATAATAAAAATGAGGTAACATTTGCTTAACAGGCAAAGCCAATAAGATTTATGTACTACTGTGTTCTGTAAACATTGCCTCTGTCTGTTTTGTACAGCAATACGAATATTGTGAAATGCTACAAGCTTCAGAAATAGCTCTGTTAGACAAATGGTACATGCTGAGGTGTTAAATGTATAGCACGAGCTTTACTTGCATAGCAGGTCCTGTTGTAAAGGTAAGGAGTGTCTAAAGATCCCTTCTGTACTGAAGTACCATCACACTTGAGAAGTAAAGCAAGACACAAGAGAAGTGTGGTTATCTTTGAGATGGTCCCATGTTCTTGTTTGGTACGTTGCCTTCAGACACGCTGTTGCTTGTTGAGAGGGTGTACCAACTCCAGTTGCTTTAAAAATGGCTCAAGTCCTTTAAAATTTAGAGAATAACAGGTGTATTTTCTGAAATAGGATATAGCTGCTTCTAGACTTGGATAAAATGAAGAAGTTTGTGCATTTCAGTGAGTTAACGCCTCATGATGTTTTACTATTTTGTTTTTCTGTCTGTCAGTGGAATTCCAGCAATGGTGGATTTTGCTGCCATGAGGGAAGCTGTGAGAAATGCTGGAGGAGATCCAGTGAAAGTCAATCCTGCCTGCCCGACTGATCTCACTGTTGACCATTCTCTGCAGATTGATTTCAGCAAATGGTAACGTACTTTGTTAAATTTTATTTTTACAAGCCATACATTTTTGTCTGACACTGAAGTGTGGATTCATTTAGGTCTTGTTACTGTCCCATCAAATCATTTGCCATATGTGGATCCCTAAAACAAGATGTGGTGGTATATGAAAAGGGCTGGATAAAAATGGATAAGCACTCTTGAGGGAGAGAAAGAATGTTTGTGAGGCCTTATGGGTGAAGCTCACTGATAATCCAAATTCTGGGCAAGATTTTGCTGAAATAACAGGATCTGGCATGGTTTCCAGAAAATAACGTGTATCAAGAGAATGAGGCAGAGGGTGTCTGTTGTTTTGCTTTGCTCTGATTTTATTGTTCAAGTTAAACAGAACTTTGTTTCCAAACGTGTCTGCCTTGTCACAGCGCCAGAGAGGGGCGTGCAATTCTACTGGGCATTTTGAAAGACTGTCATTGCAGCCCATGCCTTGTGACTGGTCTGGGCTTTTATGGGCTTTGATTTAACACCACATAAATGAGGCTGTGGATATTTTCAGAGAGAGAAGTATACTTGGAGAAGTCTGGAAAAGTAAGGGAACTGGAAAGCTACCAGCATGGTTTTCTTTGTCTGACAGGCAGTGATGTGATGAATGCAGCCTGGGGCTGCCTTTGATGGAAACATAAATACTGCACAAGAGGAAAAACTTTGAGCTTTTGTTTAGTGTGTGCTGAAGTAAATACTAAAATAATGCAGCTTCCCTTCACCTTCTCCCCTGCCTCTCGATTGTGGAGCCTTCCAAAATCCATGTAGAATTGCATAAACTGCTCAGGCTCTTTGGAAATTTTAAAAGTTCATGGGGAAAAAGCCTGTGGTCAAAGGATATGGATGTGTGAGTCATTTCTGTCAATCTTCCAAATGCTCACAGGATTTCAGTTTGCTGAGTATCAGAAGAGCAAGAAACTACAGATGATCTGTTGTCCTGCATATGTGTTGTGTCAGTTCTGTGCTCTGTTCATGGCTGGGTCCAGAGGGACAGCTGATTCCTTTGCAATTAGGCCAGCCTAAAATTATCAGGCAGACCAAGTGTTGGCAAGAGGTCTCTGCATGCTGCTTTGTAATGATAAATCCGGCCTCTGGAGCGTCCCTGTGGAAAGCTGTGGGGGCTCAGCAGCTGCTGGCCTGTGATAAGAAACCCTTCTGCTGCAGGGTGTTTTGTGCTGCTTTTATAGAGAGCTCCCATCTGTGGGTTACAGCCTGGTGGGCTGCGGTGGGATTTAGACAAGGTATCTGCTGAGGCCAGGCAATACCCTGCACTTGGGATAACTAAGGATCTGGCTGTGTTCCTGAGGCAGAAGAAAGCAGTGGCTTTAATTGCAATTTTGTGATTTAATAACTACAGAGAGAGGTGAAAGTCATTACTTTTTCACAATAAGCTTTCTTTGCTCTCCTGCAGAGACCGAATGTTGCACAAATAGAAGGTAGTGTGCTATATGGACTTTATTTTAAAAAAAAATCCTGGCTTTTCTCTCTTACTTCTGACTGGCTTGAATAGTGTATACGGTTTATCTGTGCCTTCGAGACTTGTATAAAAAGCTTAATTGTGATCAGGTTATGTTTATTTCCTTGAGAAAGCCTTGCCTGCAATCATTCCTCTGTGGTTTTAATAGAACATGTACAGCACTGTCTTTAAAAAAGGAAATAAGTTCAGTCTACCATTTGTATGAGACTCTACCCACATCTTCCAAGTTTAAAACTCTGACTTCAGCCTTTGCAATGCTGTTTAGAAAGATTTCTGCTCTGTTGTGAACAAATGGAAGGAGTTGTTTGGTGTTAATCTTTCAGACAATCCAGTTCTGTTCACTTCTTACCACACTTCATTATTTAACTAAGTTTATCCAGTGGTAGTTTACTTTGCAACAGGGTTGTAATAAAATAGCTCTCTTTTTTCAGATACTATTTTATAATCTGTTGAAGGGATTGCAAAAAATACAGTGGGGGGCGGGGGGAGGTGCAGGATGTGTGCACAAAGAAGCAGGTTGCCAGTGCCTCAATGAATGCTGTGTTTGATGTTGCAGTGCAATCCAGAATGCTCCCAACCCCGGCGGGGGTGAGCAGAAGCCACTGGCCCGGCTGTCCCCGCTGAAGCCGCCGCTGCGGAAGCCGCCCCCGTGCCGGGGCCACAGCGGCTGCCGGGGCTCATGCAGCACAGGCGAGGCCGGCCGCAGCTCGGGACCCTTCTCTGCACAGATCGAAAACACCCCCATCCTCTGCCCCTTCCACCTGCAGCCTGTGCCTGAGTAAGAAAGCTCCTTTGCTAAATTGCCTTGTACCTTTGTGTTGTGGAGCAATGCCTGTGACAGCTCAGGGAAATGGGATTTTTTTTTTTTAAACATCCTTCTGTAGTTTTCACCCATGCCACAGATAAGTTGTTTCTAGAAGTAGGTCGGATGTAGCAGACAAGAATTAGTCTGCAAATTTTGCTTTTTACGAGAAGAGCTTTCCTGAACACTCTGCAGATGGCCAGCTATTGGCTCATGACACTGACTTTTAAATTAAATATTACTACTTCTCTCATTTCTTTACAACAACAACTAAGCATAGGAGTAGTTCTCAGTCTGTTGCAAAGCAAGCCTGATTAACTCAATGAAGCATTAATTTATTTCTAAAAGTAACTCATAGATTTGTGTAATAACTTTTCAGAAGTCTCTTGCTCTTAAAGAACTAAGAACTAGGCTATACATCATTCCCCAGCCTGTACAGGATCTCACAGTCGATCTGTCACTGAGTTGAAATTCAGTAAATATCCTGCCTGTGTAGTAGCCCAGGGGAGCCTCATGTTTGTGCCTCTCCCAGATTTCTGTGTTAGTAACAGGTCGTTGTGCACCATTCCATCTATGCCAATTATGCATAATTGTCCTCCTTCAGCTGCTGCCTCTTTGTCTGATGGACTGTTGAGATCCCTATCTGCCTGTGCTGGACAGGTGTACAATTAAAGAGCTGATCAGATCTGTATCCCACAGTGATGTTGTGTGGAATGCTGTGGTAGCGTTATGGATGTGGAAATGTTCCTGCTCAGTACAGGTGTAGGAATGCAGAAGGAGAGATGTTTTCAGCAGCATTGGCGTTCTGACAGCACACCAGCAGTGGTATTTATGAAGCTGCAAGGTGAACGCTGACTGTCCCTCAGGGCTTGGTGAAGCAGGAGAGCTGCTGACCTGCTGCAGAGAACAAAAGGAAGGGTCATGACTTCAAAGTGAAATACACTTCTAAGAATTGAGGACTTCCTTCCTGGTATAAAGCAAGTGTGTTCCCTTCCTTGTTCAGCTGCTTAAAGCAGAGGTTATTCCTCTTAAATTATGGATTACTCTGTTACAACAAGTATCAGTATCTTAATAAATAACACATACAAAGAAAAGATAGTTCATTTTATGAGACTGTACTGATGAGTACTTGTGAAGAAGAACTTGTGGCTTGGAGGGAAATACAAAAATGGAGGATAGTTACAATTGAACTAGTGAACATCTTGGTTCTTTAATGTATGGAGTTTTGAGATGTGCAGCCTGTGAGTTAACTGATAGGGAGCAAAAGCTTCTGTGTATTGTAGTACATGCTTGGAATAGATCTCTTAAAGTATTTTTGAGATCACACACTTTAGGCAAACCATACCTAGAATAAACAGGTTCTCAGACACAGTGCATATGAAATCAGCTATTTCTCATTGTTTACAGAAAGCTTGCTGCAGGGAAGCAGTTATCTTTGTTCTAATAAACCTCTTCAAAGAGTCCTGCAGGCTTAAATAAGTCTTTCATCAAACAAACTAAAACTACAACTTGTTCTTGTGTAATTTGAAATAAATTATGACAGTACTTGTAAACTTGTTTTCTTCCTAGGCCTGAGACAGTATTGAAAAATCAAGAGATGGAATTTGGCAGAAATAGAGAGAGGCTTCAATTTTTTAAGGTATGTCTGTATACCTGCAGGCTTTGTGGTTTGGGCTTTTTTAAGAGTCATTTGTCTACCAGTATTCAGGTTTACATGATAAATCAAATGTAATCATTTGGAAATGTCAGGTTTTCAAATCTGAATTTAAACAAGAGAAGAAAATTGGCTTTCCAACTTGAAAAAGTTTACTCTGATTTAGTTCTTGTCAGTGGGGATTTATGAAGCACTGGTGTTTTTAATGCCTTTCATGAGCTCAGTGCCTTAGGTCACAGTGAGTTTCTGGCTAAGAGAGTCATTTATCCATAACTGTGTTAACAAAAGTTGATGGAGTTGGAAGTGTTGAGTGGAGACCAGTGTTCAGATATGGTTGCTCTCAAACTGAGCAGCAGAAGTCCTATGGTGAGCATCAGCTTCTCTGCTGCTGGGCAGGGGTCTGCAACATTCCTATTTGATGCTTATCCTCTGTTTTGATGTGGTTTAGGAATTCACTGCAATGATCTAAAACTCTTTTCATGGATGTAGACTAGAGGTTTCTTTATGAAAGTTGCAAATTAGCTTTTACACTATTAAAGAAGGAAATGGCCAAGCTGAATCTTGTTACAAGTTTCCATGTCAAGTCTATTAAATGTACTATCCTGAGTTTGCAAGCAGTTTCACCCTGGAGTGTCAAACCTAAACTCAGTTATGCTATAAATATAAATTCTGCTGTAGATAGAAGTGCTTAGGTTCTGTTGTCTGAATACCAGTCTTAGGTGGGCTTGTAATCAGTTGTGTGAACTGGAAGGTAAGAGATTTCTGCAGCCCTGCTTTTGAAAGGGGCATGAATTACTGATTCAGCCTTCAGAGGAATTGAATGAAAGCTTTTGTTGATGATTAAGAATGTATCCAAGGAGATCACACACCTCTCTTTGACAAAGGGACAAAAGCCACTTGGATAAATAGCAAGGACTCTTACTGTGTGTTCGTTTTGTCTTTTTAGTTATGTTCTGAGAATTGAATATGCCTTTGAAAAAAATAAAACTCCTTTATTCTCCTTTTGGAAAAATTACAGTGGAGTTCAAAAGTTTTTGAGAATATTTCCATAATTCCACCCGAGACTGGAACAGCGCATCAAGTGAACTTGGAATATTTGTCCCGAGTGGTTTTTGACGTGAAAGATTTCCTGCATCCCGATAGCGTGGTTGGCACAGACTCGCACACGACCATGGTAAATGGCTTGGGTATCTTGGGCTGGGGTAAGTATGCTCAGAACTTCATTGCTCTTGGAAAGGAAACTAAAGCTTCACTAAAAAATATTTCTTCCCACTGAGTGTTTGTATCTCAAGCATAACAGACTGTCTTGAATTATTGTTCTGAATCTTTTTTGTCTACAAGTAATCTTGAATAACATTTCTTTCCATTGAGAATTGTAATTAATCCCTTGTAATTTAAAGAGAAAACAACCGAAAACCAGCTGATATTCAAATAGGTGCTGTTTGTACAGCAGAAATTTGTGTGAAGGTTTCTTTTCTCACAGAAGATTAGTTTTAGATATAAAATATTTTCTAGTTGACTGTGATGTCTAACTTGAGCAATAGTCTTGCTTGATTTTATTTTTGATGTGCAAATATTTAATGGAACTTCTAAATTTCTTGCTGTGTCCTTGTTGGAAGCGGAGTGATGCCCTTCATTTGTGAGAGAAAAGCAGCAATGTGTTTATCATCATGAGTCTTTAGGCTTAATATGAAGGGGTTTGTTATTTTTTTGGACCTGAACACATGGAGTGTAGGTTGGTGAACGTGTGACAAGCCATGTCCCACTCTCCCTGCAGGCGTCGGGGGCATCGAGACGGAAGCGGTGATGCTGGGAATGCCACTCACCCTCACCCTGCCTGAGGTGGTGGGCTGTGAGCTGACAGGCAGAGTCAGCCCCTTTGCCACATCCATAGATATTGTTCTCAGCATTACAAAGGTAAGAGTTCAATGCCTTTTCAAACAAAAGAGAGATTAATGCAAGTACTACCAGTGTTGCTTGAGAAATGAATTAAATGAGGGGAGTGTTTTTAGTATACCTTTAATTGTGGCAGTGCAGAAAGGTACAAATGATCTCTAACCATTTTTATTTACTAGTCCTTTGAAGTAATGGGGTTTTTTTTCTTTCCCCTCTATAGTGGTTTGCTTATAGACCCTCTTTAAAAATAATTCATAATAATTTTATAATTTTTTTTCAAACATTGGCTTTAGGATTTCAACTTTTTGTTTTAAATGCTCATGACTTGTGAATTGTAACAAACACAGCTTGCACTGTACCTCTTCATATACCAGGTATTGTGTGTTCTTTCCAACAGCATCTTAGACAAGCTGATGTCGCTGGAAAATTTGTTGAGTTTTTTGGGAGTGGTGTTTCCCAACTGTCCGTAGCAGACCGAACCACAATAGCAAATATGTGTCCTGAATATGGTGCTATTCTGAGTTTTTTCCCTGTTGATAATGTGACATTGAAGCACTTAAAGCATGCAGGTAAATATTAACCTAAAGCAAGGATTCATTGTAATTGTGTTTTTCAGTTGTGGTAATATATGTTTTTGCTCTGCAGAAAAACCCAGTGTAAGAACTATTGAGTTTTTGCTTAAAACTCCTTAATTGTTATGTGGTGCTTTTCTGCAGAGTTCTGATGTGGATTTAACATGTAATTATACTTGTGCTTGAGGTTTGTGTCCAGTCTGGTCCATTTGTCTAATGCCTGATTTACCAACATGATACTCCTTTTCAACATCCAGAGTCCTGGTTTTTGGAAGTGTATGTAAGCCTATAAAAATATTAAGGAAGTTTTCACTTATTTTGAAATATGTGTGGAATGTAAGTCTTCTTGATTTGAAATGAATCCCATAACCACCTGGAGATTCCCTGCAAAATCAAAATTTAAAATGATTACTATTAATAAGTGAAACTGCAGAACAAATCTGAACATGTCTCTGATTTTTCCCAGTGGTTTATGTTTCCCTTTGAACTGCATAATTTTACTGGCATCTCAAGCTAAGCAAGGAGGATGTCAGTTCTTTATCAAGCTACTGCAAACAGGAAACCACAGGGTGACAGATGCCAAAAAAAGCTCATTCACGAGTGAGACTTTCTGAGAAAACCTGTCACTTTCAAATAAGATTTAAATGCTTTCAGTAGCAAACGTTTTTGTCTGATCAGTGCAAAGCAAATGAATGGGTTTGGAAGAGTAGCCAGCTATACTGCCTATTGTCAGCTAAGCACAGGGTCTGTATTAGACAAGGAAGCCCTAACACAGAAAAGCCTTATGGACTTCAGGGACACAACTGTCTAGTAAGAGTTACCACTGCTAGAGCTGGAATAGCTTATTTTGTTCCTTGACATAAGAAGACAAGATAATTTAGAAAAAACTGTAATAATTTATAAATGTTTTAATTTGTGTGTCATTCCTGAATAGAAGTTGGGATATGGAAGTGGTAAAAAAAAGTACTTTGAATATTGCACTTAAAACAATCTGAGTGTCTGTAAGTTGTGTGATTTATTTTATTTATGTCTTTAATGTGACTTTTCTCATGTTTGACATGACCTTCCTTAGGTTTTGATAAGGCCAAGCTTGAAGTCACAGAAGCATATCTTAAAGCTGTGAAGTTATTTCGAAATGATGAGAGTTCTTCCAGCGAGCCTGAGTATTCCCAGGTATGCTTGAAAGGAGTTGTTTGTTTGATTCTCATAAATAACTACTGATGATTGCACAGGCTCATCTCCCACTGTAACTTCCTGTGCTTTCAGTAAAGTTGTTTTTATTAACTCAGAGTTTTGAGAAAGCAGAGTTTGTAAAACATAGAGGGGGTGGGGATAAGAAGGGAAGCACGGTAACATGATGTCAATACACATACTGAATTCCAGTCATCCCAAGGACTGTGAATGGTAGAAAAGTTACAGATAATGTTAAAATGTTTGGAATAAGAGGAATAGCCTCTTGGGTGAGTGGTGTTGAAAATGGAATCCCAGAGTTCTAAATGTCTGAGAACATTGGAACAAGAGTGGAACAAGAGTTCCTGGGTCTTGGGAATATATTCCATGCACTGCTGGGCTGGGGTTGGTAATGCCTGCACTTTCTGTTTCTTGGTTTCTTAGGTTGTGCAAGTTAGTCTCAGTTCTATAATTCCATATGTCAGTGGCCCCAAGAGATCCCAAGATAGAGTGGCTGTTAATAACATGAAAAGTGACTTCCAAGCCTGCTTAAATGAAAAGGTTTGTATTGCTGATGCTCGCTTCAACAGGTATTTCCTATCATTCACATGAATAAATGTTGTGTTACCTATTCCTTGCATACCTACTGAGCCCTCCTTATTGCTACATAACTGCTTGTCCAGGGTGTTCTGTTCTTGCTTGACAGGCATCCCAAGAGTAAATCATAGGTGTGTTTGGCAGGAACGTGAGCTTCCCAAAGTCCTTAACTTCACAGTTTAGATTGCTAGGGAGAAGGAAATTTAGGTAGTCCATACTGTGAGCTTAGCAAACATTTTCACTTTTTCAGGGTTTTTTTTAAACAGTTTTATATTACTTAATTTTCAAAACAGAATTTACCCTAAGAAAACTCATCACGCCTTAAAGGAGATGCAGAAAGACTGCCAAGATTTGTAGCTGAGTGTTCTGAGTTCTTACATTAGCAGATGATTTTTCCTTACAGGTTAATTTGTCTTCACAGAGTGAATGTTTTTACTCTGAACGTACTGGTTTTGGTTAGGGATATCCATGGGTATCTGAAGAGTGCAGCTAATATAGGAATATACCTTCATTTTCATTTCATTTCTCATTAATGCTCAAGACTTACAGCAGTATTAGAAACAGCTTATAATGAGGCCTGTGGTACTGTGGTTCGGTTGTGCTGGAGGGAGATCATAGCTGATGGTGGAAGACAAAGGGTGAGGTTGAAAGGGACCTCTGGAGGATGTTTGAGTGCTGAAGAGCACTCAGGTGAGTGTGGAAAATGCTAATGGACCTAATCTGGTTTAGTTACCACCCTCTTGCAATTAAAATCTTGGACATGTTTCTAATTCAGGAACAAGTATTGTGTAGATTAGACATGTATTCTTAAGGGGATGTTCTTCTATGTATACAAGGAAGTGAGCTGTGGAACAGCCACACATAGACTGACATTTGTTCACAACTGTTGCAAAGTTAAAGCTGTTGTGAAGGAAGAAGGCTGAGACCCATGTACAGACAGAGGGACATGAACGGAGGGCTGCTTTTAAAACCAAGTAAAAGTTCCGAGTGGCACAGCTGAGTATTGTTTCAAAACCAGTGTTCACTTGGTCTTGCTGTAATGTCATCCTTTCTGTACTGTAACAACTGCTAACATGTATTTTTGTCATCCAGTCTGGTGTTAAAGGGTTTCAGATTGCAGCTGAGAAGCAGAATGACATTGTGCCTGTTCAGTATGAAGGAAATGAATACAAGCTGTCCCACGGCTGCGTTGTCATTGCTGCAGTCATCAGCTGTACAAACAATTGCAATCCATCTGTCATGCTTGCTGCAGGTATGTTGGGACCAGGCAGCTCAGCATCTTGATGGTGCTCCCATGCTTCACAGCCCTCACCTTCACTTTTGTAGGTTCTCTTTACAGATTTGAAACTGCAGACTTGTAGCCTTAGCTTGTAGGTTGTGGCTAGGTTATATAGAGAAAGTTGCTTTTCCATAATACAATCTAAGTTTGTCCCATAAAGCAGTATTAAGGAGAGCAATTATAAAATCTTTACACTTGGTAGTATGACAGCAAGTAAGCAGTTCTAGGGCTCCTGTCAGTGCACAGGATGCAGAGAAGGTGGGCAGACATATGCTCCTGTCAGGCATGGCTGATGCAGGAGATGGGCTTTAGCTTCCAGCCTGTCCTCATCCTTCGTGAGCTGTCATGCCACAGCCAGCACAGAAACTCTGTATTGCTGAGCAGTTGTTCTGTCATTGCTTCAGGGCTATCTGCCACACCTTCGCAAGCTGCAGATGGTTTTGCTGGAACAGCTCATCTGTCAGACCTTGCTCTCCTCTTTTTAAGATCCCCTGTGGCCAAGGTGAGCTTCCCCTTAGGGCTGTGTGGCCTGTCTCTGGAGGCTGAATGGATTGGCACTGTGAGCTAGAATATGGTAAAGAGATTTGTCTTAGAGAAAGTAAAATGCATGTCTACCTTCCAGGAATGGGAATAAAATTATGCATGGTATTGTTATGCATTAAGAAACTTTATTCAGGCCAGTGATTGCTTGAATAGTTTAATAAACTGAAAGTTGTCTAATCCTCTGGGGGTTTTTATGCTTGATTTAACTAAGGTAGAAGCATACAGATGTCCTATGAAGGGATATACAAATCGTAATCTGTGTCCTTTTTTCCTTTTTGTTTGGTAGGACTGCTGGCCAGAAAAGCTGTTGAGGCTGGCCTCGTGGTGAAACCCTACATCAGAACAAGTTTATCACCTGGCAGTGGCATGGTTACACATTACCTCAGTTCCAGTGGAGTATTGCCATACCTCAGCAAGCTTGGGTAAGGCCTGGCTCAGGGTGAGTCTGGGCAAGTGGTGCATACGGGGGTTGTACAGGCTGATAAATAGGATTGCTGTTCATTTGGGGTTGGCTAATTCCTAACTTAATAGATTGCTGTTTTGCTTACTTGCTGACTTAAAATTATTCTGCTTCATTGTATTTCCACGTCAAAATTTATGATATGTAGCTCTAATACATCAGAGCTGTTTTTCCAGTCACAAATTAGTTCATTTTAAGTGACTTGCAGGACAGGATGTGCTTGATGATGTATTCCTAAAGCGGAAGCTGGATGCAAATTTGTCAGGACAGTCTGTATTTGTCTTCTCTTTCATTGCTGCTGTCAAGGGTTGTTTAGTTAATGGTTTTTGTTGCTCTGTAGCAGTAACAGAGTATGTTCAATATTCTGTAACAGTGTCCAGCTGTGGTTTGCATCAATGACAGGTAGTGTCTGTTGTTCATTTTCTAAAAAGTCTTAACTATCAAGGGACAAAAAATTCTTGGGGATTGTTAATAAAAGAAAAAGCAGTTATGTTAACAAATTGCTCATGACCATGTGTGACTTGATTGGTTTTTCCCATGCAGGTTTGAGGTTGTTGGCTATGGGTGTTCCACCTGTGTTGGGAACACGGCCCCTTTGCCAGAAACCATCAGGAATGCAATAAAACAGGTAAAGTTCTGGCATGTTGAACACAGAAATGTATTTCTCACCCAGTTAAGCAATCAAGAAATACAGTAATCTATGCAAAATACACTTCATTTTTGATTTGGACTTAACATGATATTATTGGCATATTTGCTTGTTAGAGGGAGACCATGCCAATTCATTGCTGTGTAAAATAAATGTAATAAGTGGTATTTGTAGAATACAGTTATAAATTACAAGATGAATTCATATGATCTAATCTTGCAGAGGATGCAATGTGTAGATTTTGTATCATAAGTGAAGAGGAAGGTTTTAAAGAGCTATGTGCTTGAATAATTTTAACCAGCACTGTCTAAGCAGCTACAGCTTTTTTCTCTTCTGAAGCAGAAGAGAAATAAATAAATGGCAGAAGAGGAATTGAATGAACTTACAGGAGAGCACATCAGAGGGTCAGAAAAAGCAAGTGAGAAGGGTAGTGAGAGAGAGCAAAATGCCTTTCAGTTGTTGTGTTAAATATTTGAAGTGCAATGCTAAAAGCACATCTGACTTAGTCAATAGAAATAGCATAAGCTGTTGAAGTACTCCAAACTGCTGGACCAGTATGTCTGGGTCTGCCTTTCAGGGTGATATCATTGCCTGTGGGGTATTGTCTGGCACAAAGAACTTTGAGGGCCGCCTGTGTGACTGTGTCCGTGCCAACTACCTGGCGTCCCCTCCGCTGGTCGTGGCCTACGCCATCGCAGGCACCGTGCACATAGACTTTGACACGGAGCCCTTGGGTGAGTGTTTTCCTACAGCTTCTGTTTCTGCAGCTGGTGCACATGGGCACAGATTTCTGAACATGATTTCAGCACCCAGAGCCAATACATTTGGAGAGAAAGCACAGCCATATTTGGTTTGCTCGTGGCTAAAGCAAAGCATTCACTTAATTGATCAAATTCTTTGCCTATCTGGTACAATCTCTGCAGGCCTGAATATATACACGTCTATATTCTAATACAAATCTCAAGTCTAATAGTTTATTCTTCCAAACTCCTGTTGTGTTTAAAATCTTACTCAGGCACTGGCTTTAATGGCAAAAGTATTTACTTACGAGATATTTGGCCCACCCGACAAGAACTTCACACAGTGGAGGAAGAGCATGTGATATCATCCATGTTTAAGGAATTGAAAGAAAAGATGGAGGTAAGAGTGATCTGTTCTACATAATTTAAAGGTTGCATTTCATTGTAGCTTTATGATATCTTGCAGTTGAATGTGATTGGTTTGCCATTTATTTCTGTTATAGTAATGGAGGGCTTAACTGAGATGGGTACTTGTATTAAAAAGTGATTCCTAAGTAATATCCAGTGATGTAACTTGTAATATGTAATAGAAAATTATTTACTAAATAATAGTAATTAATAAAATCACCAGTATGTCTGTAGTTTTTGAGTGTAAAAATACTATAAACTAACTTCTGTTCTTTTTGATTAATTTTCTTTCTTCTAGAAAGGAAACAAACGATGGAATTTACTGGAAGCACCAGAGTCAATTTTATTTCCTTGGGATTTAAAATCTACTTATATTAGATGTCCTTCTTTTTTTGATAACCTTGTAAGTAGAGTGGATCTATCCACCAGATTATATGCATTGCATTTAAGTAAAGGAATAGCTATTAGAGCAAAGTTTCAATTTTGAACTAACAAATTTAATTATCATATTAATGCTCATATTTCTCAGTCTTTTAAATATTTGTGTCTCTGGAATGAGTGGGGCCTGTCCATCCAGGGGTCTTCCTGTACTGCAGATATGTTTTATATCTCTAGTTCCTGGGAGAAAATGTTGAATGTTCCTTTTGTTCCCTTCTGTTGTTGTTTCCCCTCGCCCTGTCAGGCCAAAGAAGCAGTTCCACCACAGGCGGTTGAGAACGCCCATGTGTTGCTGTTCCTGGGGGACTCTGTCACCACGGATCACATTTCCCCCGCTGGGAGCATTGCGAGGAGCAGTGCTGCTGCCAAATACCTGACCAGCAAAGGGTGAGCACTGCTGAATAATTGATCAGCATTGCCATCTTCTCTAGAAATGGTTGTCTGCAGAAAGGGGAGACTACATGTGGAAAAGCAAAATACTTAATCAATGTTAATAAATATGCTGGTAATGGTAAGAAGATTAGTAAGGTGGGTTGTTTCCTAGAGCAGTCTCCCCATAATTCTTCTGTAAATACCACACTGCTTGCAGCACTTCATTAAAAAATTGTAGAAAAATAATTTAAAATTGCGGCTTTCCTCATGAATAACCTAGCAGTGATTTGCACATTGTTCATGATTTATGATAATTACGTTTGTTGGAGGTCCAGTTCTTTACATCTTCCACTGAAGACTTAGATGAAGACTTAGATATGCTGCAATAATTGTAAGAAAAAATCATAATATCCTTTTAAATCAGATCATCTTTAACTGATTTCTTTCAATTTGCTTTTTATTTCAGGCTCACACCTCGTGAATTCAACTCTTATGGGGCTCGAAGAGGTAATGATGCTGTGATGACAAGAGGTACCTTTGCAAATATCAAGCTTCTGAATAAGTTCATAGGAAAACCAGCTCCTAAAACAATTCACTTCCCATCAGGACAAACGGTAGGAATATATTTGTTTGCACAGCTGCTCTGGAATGGGGAGTGCAGGTTTAGAACTCACTCAAAATGTGTCATTTTGTCATTCCACAGCTAGATGTGTTTGAAGCAGCGGAGCTGTACCAGAAGGAAGGCATTCCTGTAATTATTCTAGCAGGAAAGAAGTATGGACTGGGTAGCTCAAGAGACTGGGCTGCAAAAGGGCCTTTTTTACTGGTACAGATGGTTTGTTTGGGTTTGGGGGTGGTTTTGTTTTTTTCTGGAAATACCTAAAAACACATTGTGTAATTTCTTTGTTAGAATCTTCATGGGAGAGAATCACTAGTCAGGATAGATCTGAATTTCCTCATTATGTAATTTACTGTCTTGGATACCAGACTTTGAGACAAATCAGGCATTTGTCTATGTTGACCTCTGTTTGGTCTCCTTGGGGTGTTCAGTATCTCATTGTTGGAGGCTAATTTCCACTAATATTGAGACTATATTCCAAGTCAGCCATTGGTTCATGTCCTTTTAACCCTAGCATGGTCACTGTCTGTAACAAACTCTGTTTCACACTGCATGGGCCTGCTCTGGCTTGTTTGCTTCCATCTAGCTGGGAGACTACCAAATGATGTTACCAGGGTACTTAAAGGACTCTGTGCAAAGCACTCTCTCTACTCTTGAGTTTGAATTGCGAGATGTTGGACATAATCTGTGTTTGAAGGTTACTTCTGTGTTTCACTCTGCTTGTGTTTTTGCAGGGTGTTAAAGCTGTCCTAGCTGAGAGCTATGAGAAGATTCATAGGAGTCAGCTGATTGGAATTGGCATCGCTCCACTTCAGTTTCGTCCTGGGGAAAATCCAAGTACTTTGGGACTCACTGGCAGAGAGCAATTTTCTATATTGTTCCCTCCAGACCTATCACCCAGAATGACGTTGGATATTAAGGTATCTTTGCAATATTTTTAATTTCTCTGTTGAATGTTCTGATGCAGAGAAAAAACCTTATTTCTGATGATAGGAAGCAAAGCAAGAAAAGACAGAACTTAATTCTCTTGGAAGGTAAGCTTATAGTTGTGCCTCAAGTTTGTCATGGCTGTTGGAGTATCCCAAAGTACATATACACATTCTTTGTACACAACTATGTATGCAGCCTGATATTCTTGATCATTCTGAGTGGTATTTTGCCCCTCATGGGCTCAGTCTTAGGGTAGAATTGAGTTTGTCTCTCATAAGTGTGATGATTTGAGACAGGCTTCAGCTCTTCATGCTCTGTAAACAAGCCCATAACACAATTGGTGCCATCTTAGGGATGTGGTGTTCTTTGGTTACCAACAGGCCCCTGGTGTGCTCCCAGCTGCATCTGAATTGCACTACAACAAGCCTTCCTTCCATCTGGCCCCAGCAGGCTTGGGGCTGTACAGGCACATCAGAGGGCTGAATTTGCTTGTGTTCAACAGAACTTGGGGTTAGAATGTTGACTGAGAAATAAGCAAGGGGAAGTGAAAGCAAAGCTTAATTGGTTTCTCTTTTTTGCTTTTCTTTTGAAGACAAGCACTGGAAAAGTATTCAGCGTGATTGCCTTGTTTGAAAACAATATGGAGATAACTTTATACAAGAATGGTGGAAGTCTAAACTTTGTGGCTCGAAGATTCTTATAGTAGCTACTGACTCTCTGGGTACCCTGCATAACTGGTAACTCAGCAAATGCCTTGTGTGAACCCAGGAATCTGTACTGTGGAACTGCAAACAGTCCTAGTGTGCTCAAAGTTACTTCGTCCATGGATGTAAAAGATTGTGAATCATTGTAACTGCAACGAGATCCTTTCTGATTTTAAATAATATTCTAATGGTGCTATTAAACATTGCTAAAATCAACATGTGTATTGTGACAAGAGAGCTGTAAGTATGGAGGGGATGTTTTATCAGACCATTTTGTAAATAAACTATGCGAAATTGAAACTGATTGTGCTGAAGATTATTATGTAAGAAGATTTTCTGCAGTTGTTTCCACTCATTTTTTGCACCTGTAAATCTGTGTACTGCTGTTTGTTGGTTTAAGAGTAGCAGATGGCGTGGAATCTTAGAGGCCAAACAGTTTTTTTTTTCCTCAACCAGAGCTTAAAAAAGATACTGAGTTTTCAATTTCTTTAGGTTATGGGCTGAACAAAAAGCAGTCCACATGAGGCCCATGGTATCCTGTATCACAGATGCTGACTTCCTTACCTTTATGGGATTATATTTCCTCTGGTCCCAGATTTAAACTGCTCAAGCTATGAAATATGTGAAATTCTGTCTGCTTAGAAATATGGGAAACATTTCTGCATTTAAAAACAAATCTCCCAGTTGTTTCATTCATGCAGGTTAAGCCATGTTTCTTCACGCCCTTCAATTGAGGTTTGTCACATCTGCTTCAAGGGACGCACTTTGTCATTTGTGACATCTGTTTTTATTGTGCTCTCTTCAATATCATCAGACAAAGTACCTCCTTGTAATGTTTTAACCTTTAAAGCCTTTTAAAACATTGACTAGGGCTGTTTAAATTCCTCTGCTTCAAATACAACTTGTCTAATACATTACACTTGTCAGATATTCAAGAGCCAGGTGGCCACACTGCCTCTAAGTGCTTTCTCACGTGCTGGCAGCTCCCAGCTCTTACAGAGCATCCCCTTCTGAGGAGGAACCTGGAGCACTCAACAAACCTGTCTCTCATGGCACAATTCCAGCTGTGGCTGGAATTGTCAGCACACTGAGGGTAAAGCCCCTGTTCCATAGTTCATATTGGCAGGAGACGCAGAATTGCTGCAGCATGTGGCTTGTGTTCCCACTTCACAGAGCTTTGGTGGTGTCTGAGCTGTGCAAGGGAGTCTGCAGCTCCAGCAGGCTCTTCCTGTGCTCCTGTCTTGAAAAGTTTCATGACTCCACTTACAGTTTGTGTAGAGTTTAATTTCTGCTGGAGAGCAAAACTGCAATACTTGCCTATAAATTGTCAAGATTTTGCTTTAAGGATTTTTGTTGTTGATAAATGTCTTAAATATCAAAAAATTCAAGAGGACTATATTAG
The DNA here is from genome assembly GCA_013399945.1 of Ploceus nigricollis. NCBI lineage: Eukaryota > Metazoa > Chordata > Aves > Passeriformes > Ploceidae > Ploceus > Ploceus nigricollis. The sequence goes on from VXBC01007391.1 coordinate 494,252, forward strand.
CTTTATTTACATGAACTTTTATAACCAGACACTGAAATAGTTGACTTGTGAACTAACAGATGAACTGTTCAAATCTTTAAATAGTATGTTTGACATTCCTTTAAAAAAAGCCCCAAACCTCTTGCATAATTATATCAAGTGTATTAATTTTTTGACAGTTTGAAAGTCAAACTAATTTGATTGACATAAATTTCATACTTATTTTTCGTTTTTGTTAGACAAAGTTCACTAAAGTTTGAAGTTCTGTATAATCTGTTTTTATATTTCACTATTTTGATGTGATTTTCTTTTAGGTGAGATGAAAACCATTCCGGTGACTCCTACCACTTCTAAGGGGGATAAATCAATGCAGTTTTGAATATTATATTCAACTGAATGCTGAACGAGTTCCTGTTCTGTGGTACACTTCCATTAATTCTATCCAGAGTGACTGAGCAGATCCTACTTCTCGTACAACAGTGTCTAATACTATTTTGTCCCAGCTTAAAGGTATATTCTTGATTTAGTTCAAGGAAATGTTACTGGGGAGAAAATAGGAATTTAGTGCTGGTACATAATGGTGCCTCATGCAGATGATACAACTGCAACTCCATGCCTATTTACTAATGCTTGAGGGAAACACAGCCCCCTGCCCTTTCTCCATGCTTCAGGAGACAGGGATCCAAGCCATGACAAGGCAGACTGATGAGGTGAAGTGCAATATCAAAGGCATGTGACTTACCTGCAAGTTGTCACCAGTAAAGTAAGTCAGTTCTTTTTAGAGACACAGGGGGCTTCATTACCTTAGCAGCTGCTTTAATTCTGCTGCACTAATGTGTCTTGTAGTCCACGACAGAGAAGTTCTGAGCTGTGCTTGGGCACAGGGGCTGCTCAGCTGGAGGCTCCTATTGTTGCTGCAGCAGGTCCAGCTCTCAACAAGCTCAAGTCTGGCATCTCTTGAGGTGTGCAGGCTGACTCCTACCCTGTGGGGTGGGGGTGCTGTGTGGGACAGCACTGCCCATGTACCATCTGCTCAGTGGTGGAGAACACCTGGCTCGTGACCTGTGAGAATAGCCCTGTTCCCTCTCCCTGTGCAGAGTGCAGCTCAGGAGCCCAGCAGCCAATGAAGACATTTAACTCTGGACACACTGCAGGGACCCTGAGAGCTGTAGGTGGGCAGGAGTGGCAGGAGCCCTCTGGCACGGACAGTCAGGATTGCTGTGCTCACACACCAAACGTTCAGTTAGACCTCTCTTTAGTTTCCTAAAGCATAGGAGGATGTGTACCTGTTTGAGAAGTAACTCAGTGTGTTAGATGTATTTAACCTAGACCTCTCTCCATTTGGATTTGGGGGGAGAATCTTGTTGAAATTTTTGTAAATGTTTTCTCTTCTTGCTTCCCTCTTCTTCCCCATCCCAAATTACAAAGCTTTGGGATAGTGTTGATATTTATACATTTTACACCTAAGTATAAGGACAAGAAGCTATATATATTAATCCTATTTAAGCAACTGCAAATCATTGTCTGCTGTTTAAAGCCAACAGAGCAGTCTAAGTTTTAAGTTCAGTAAGTATTGCATAGATATATCTTAAGTTCAATTGATGAAAATTGTGCATACAATGTTACCAATGTTGTAAATTATTTTTAATAAAGAAAATTGTATCACAGTTCTTGTATGTTACTCTCTATTTTGAATAGATAGTAAGGAATACATTTAAAATGGTAGTGTGTGTGAAGGGGTGGTGTGAATAAAGAAATAATATTGTGTATTATATAATGATGCATGTTCCATTTACTTGTTAGGAGTCAGTTTGGGCTCACAAAGCATGCTTAGCTGGTGTAGAAGGATGTTCTCTGGGTTAGCTGTGCTTCGGATACCACTCTGGATGTTATATCAAATGCTATTTTAATAACTTTTTCTTTCCCTTCTGAAAAATGTCTCATTTAGAATCTGGATGAAATCCTGTATTAAAGCAAGCTATTGGCCAAGGTTACAACTCTGACAAGATCCTCAGAAGTGATTTGGGGATGTCCAGCACTAATCTGCTTCAACCCTCACTTTTACCACAGGCATTAGACTGGAGTTCAATTCATGGATGCTAAATTATTCAGGTCTATCTTTCTTCAGATGATAAGACAGGCCAAAGTACAACCTTCAAACTCTGCCTTGCCTCACAACCACAGTGAGCTTCCCCCAGAGTACCAGGCAGGCAGGAGAAGCACAGACGCTTATAGGTCTTTGCTTTCGGCAGTCCAGTCTGGCAACTGAAGCAAGAGTAAGGAGTACAGATCTGCAAAGTGCTCTGTAGTATTGTTTGCAGAGCTCAGGAGTACATTTCTGCAACCAGCTGTGTTAAACCACAGCAAGAATGCTTTCCCACTGTATCGATTTTACTCCAATGAGCTAAAGCTTCAGGGCCTCAGAAATCAGGAGTGGGAACCCTAAATATTTTACAGAGCTCTATTCTTTGTGAAAAAAAACCCTTAATTTTGTGATTTCTAGTGAGAAGAGTTGGTCAATTTCTTTTATTAACATCTGTTCTGAAATTGGAGAGAAAAAATTTTTTTCTTGGGGAACTAGTTTCCCTTTTCTAAATTCCCTATTTGATTAAAATAAGCATTTGATGAAGATAATGTTTTCAATTTTGCGTCCCTAATATTACAAACAATACTGAAATTTTGTGATAGAGGATTTTTAACTGATTTACTTAAGATGCTTCAGGTGTTGTCGCTTGGGTTTGGGGGGGAGGGGGGAGTTGTTGGGTGTTCTTCAGCATGTTTTTCCTAAATTCCTTTTTATTCAGGTTCCTAATTCTGTCACGGCAGGATATCAACTACAGCAGGTTACCTTTTTTTCATTAGGAGTTTCAGAAGATATTTCTGTATTAATCTTAAGGTTTGTCATTATTTTCATTAAAGGGTCAAATTTTCTAGGACTGGACCTATTGTCCCAGTAAAAAATTTCTCTGGGACAGTCTAAAGGACATCCTGAGCAAGATGCCTCAGGTTTGTTATATATATTTGTATGTGGTCTTCAGTCTAAGCATTTGGCAGAGATTTTGATGTGGTGTGCTGATAAAAGGGTTTAAAGAAAATAATAAAAACGGATGTCTTTCCTCCTGCCCGCTGCGGGCGCGGTGTTTTTTAAGTGTTCTGCCTTTGTGACAGGAAGTCGTAGCTTTCCTCCCCTCTCGTGCCGCTGGGAGACAAAACCCACGGTCCGGAGCAGCGCTCCTGCGCCGCGGGGAGGCTCCGGCTCGCTGGCCGCGGCCGGGAGGTGCGGCCGGCCCCGGGTGCAGCGCGGGGGCCCCGGGCCCGCCTGGCCGCGCTCGGAGCGGGCGCAGCCCCGCGTTCCGGGGAGCACAGGGCGCTCCGGCCGCCAGGCGGAGGCCGGGCTGGCCGGGCCCCCGGCTGCTGACGGCAGCTTCTGCAGCTCCTCGGCCTCCCCGGGCTGGGCAAAGGTTGGCGCGGCTCCCAACGAGTCCAAGGGTTGCGCTCGTCTGGGGAGGCTCGAGATTCCTGCAGCTGGGCAGGCGAGAGTCGAGCGAGCGTCTGCAGGTTTGTGCTGCCTTTCTTAGCACAGGAATTTGGAAGGCCGTGACCAAGCAGAAAGATTTAATCTGCTTTAACGTTATGATTTACTAAAATAATTCTTGCCTTTTGCAGGCACGAATTGAAGACCTCCTGATCAGGGATTCAGCAACTCTCCTCCTGAGTCATTCCGACCTATCAACAATACCAGGTTAGGCTGCTGCTAGAAATGAGCTAATAAAAGCTTGGTTAATAAGCTCTTCATGTCTGCTATTCTGAAGAGAGTGCATCTCTCTACAGTCTTTTTTTGGAGGGGCTGCAGCCTAAGTATTTGATAAGCTATGATGTAAGAAACCTGAGCTTGCACAGGGGGTTGGTTTTCTTTGCTTGTTTAATAAATGTAGGAAACTCTTCTCCAGTAGCTGAATGCATTTTGTTGCAGTAACTACTGCTTCTGGTGTCAGAATACAGATCAGATAATCCAGCTTTTCTTTTTTTCCTAGAGACACAATGTCTTCTGGAAATGACTGTCAACCCCAGACCTTGACCAAACCCACATTTGGTGAGAGAGAGGCAGCTGAATTGGTTGACAGGGTGTTTGGATTGAAGGTGTCTTGGATCAGGTCACTCCCCAGCTATGATGATCAGAACTTCCATGTGCGTGTCTCAGCTGAAGGTGCTGATGAGTATGTCCTCAAAATCACCAATTCAGAAGACAGCCAGGAGCCTGACCTCATTGAAGCGCAGACCCAGGCCATGATGTTTCTCAGTGCTGAAGGCTTCCCTTCAGCTACTCCTTATCTGACAAAAGATGGTAACATAATGTCTCTGGTGTCGGGAGGTGAGCCACTGTGGGCACCTTTACTGCCCCACTGTCACCCTTAGCTCGGCAGTAGCTTGCTATATGGCATACCATGCGTATGCTAAAGGGAAACTCTAAGCTTGTGTTTGAATAGTAGAGATATGCATCAGGTGACCTGTATTCCAGCCACAATAGTCCAAAGTTAAAATACCAGAAGCAAAGCAACTCAGAGAGCGTAATAATTAACTAGGAAAACACTTAGGAAAACACTTCAGCTTAAGGAATTGGAGAAAACATTTATCTGACATGTGTCCATGCACAGGAAAAGTTAAAAACGCCTTATTGACTATGTGGTGCTTGAAATTATTTGCCTTCAGAGCGGTGTAAAACACAGTTCTAGCCCATCTCTGAAGCCAGAATAAATTGCTTTAATAGTGCTTGGAAGAAAAATTGTGTTGGCATTTAGCTTTTACTGTCACTGTAACTTCCATACAACATTTGGGATTCCTGAGACCTGTTCTGCTGCAGAGCTTTACATGAATGTGTGTGGGCACTGGAGGAACCCTGCTTGGTGCTGAGTTTTTCTCAGCATAGATTTTTTAAGTGTGTTAAGGTTTGTACATTATTACACAACATTCTGGTAAATCAAATCTTTGCATTTTTATGAGCTACATCTGAAAACTTCTACACTGGGATACACCTTTTTTGCCTCTTACATTAACTGATACTCAGCATGTAGCAGAGTGACTGCATCTCTCCTTGTCAGGTACTAGACTTGGGAGCAAGAAGTACATGGTCAGACTGCTGACTTACCTGCCAGGTACACCAGTAGCAAAAATCACTACCAATGCTCAGATTCTGTATGAGATTGGGAGGCTCGCTGCCAGCCTGGATAAAGTGCTCTCAGAGGTGAGTTCTCATGCTTTAGCCTCACACTTCTCCCTTAATCAATGTCTCTTCAGCATTTGCTCCCGTGCTTGCTGCCTGCTTTTCAGACCTGCAAAATGCAAGTTGGTGACTGCAGATGTCAGTGACTCATGGCTCAGGTGCCAGCCTCCAAGCTGGCTAAAGCCTTTCCCCAAGTACATGACAAGTGACATGGTACTGGTGAGCCTTCTGCAATGCATTTTTGTACCACGAATAGGGAGATAAGGAGTTCTTTTTACTTATGCAAAGCTCACCTGTTAGTGTTTCAAACCTGGCAAATAAAGGAGAATGAACCCTAGGGTGCTCAAATTAGAAGAACAGAACGCCAAGCTTGTTTTAAAGGATTTTTGTGTAGTGCTCAGCAGGCTGATCTATTATTTTGAATTCCTTTTGACTTGCTGACTTTCTTCTCTTCATTAGCACTGTGACCATTTCACACTAGTACCCTCCCTACAATGCCAGCTGTGCCAACAGAGATCTGTGACACTTCTCATTTGCACCACTTCCACTCAGTCTTAATGCAAACTAAGTTCTTTACTCTGTAGTTACACAGGATAATAGAGCTGATCAATCAGCCAGTACTAAGTTTGATGCATGAAAGACCTCACATTATTTATTAACCTTTCATTAACCTTTCCTTCTCATGTTCTGGCTACCAGCTTCAGACAGTTATGAAATGTGAATTGCCAGTTTTACTAAGCACATTCTTAAATTACAAGAGCATTTTCAGTTGTGAAAGATAACTTACTGTTGCCTTCTGACACACTGGTCACACTCTTATTATGTGGTTAAAATAAGCTAGTCTCAAAATATGCCTGTGACTGATCCTGCTAAGGAAGAAGTATTTAATGAGAAGCAATTCTGATGGAAAAGGCTCTTTATCCCCTTAACACATGGATTATCATCCATCAAGGTGGTTTAGGCTTGATCTTGTTTTTTACTTGTTCAAACACCATCAACTTTTGACTGTCATTTAGTGATCTTTAAGAGCCTTAATTACAAGCATAGTTTTTGTAGTTCTTTTCTTAAAAGGAAGCCAGCTACTCTTGTGGGAAGTTGTTGGTTTTTTTTAAATTTGTCCTATGCACTGATCCAATCTGGCCCAGATGTCACCTTAATAAGCATTTGAGGAGTCCAAGATAAGCATGGAGTTTGTAGTGGGAGAGATGCTGTTCCTCTTTGAATGTCACTTTCCAAACCATCCCTTCCATTTGCTAGTGAGAGAGGGGTTAAGGACCTTGTATGTTTAAAGCAGTGAGGCCTGGATGTACAAAGGCAAATTTTCATAAGCATAAAGCCATGGTCAGTGTCTCCATAAACTACTGTGCTCAGGATTTTTCACACATCAGCTGTTCCTAAGGCTTGTCCCCCAAAGGTCCCACCTTTAAAAGCACAGAGTGTGCTTGCTCCCAGCATGCTGGCAGGTTTTGTGTCTCTGGTGCTCCCACAGCTTTCTGCAGCACCAGCTGTGCAAGCTGAGCTCTGCCAGAACAGGACTCTGGCCTTGGCAGAGGCTCAAAGTCAGTACTCTAACATCACCCTGTGGACAGTCAACAGCAATTTCACATTATTGAAGTGACAAATGACTTAAGGTAATCTTTGTGCCTAAAACATGGGGAAAAACCATTCAGGCTGTATGTAGATATTAAGATGCTTGCTTTAATCATTCTTCAGGTTATTCTTTTACTTGATGTAAAACAACAGTCCAACTCATGGTGCTTTTCAGTGAGTCTTATTAGAAACCTGTTAAAATTAATAGGAGTTTTGAATCAAGCCCTTTAATCATAAAGTCTGCAATTTTTCTTATGCCTATATTATTGTGTGCTTTTTCCAAAGAAATTCCAGCATCCATCAGTAAAAAGTCTGCATCGAGGTCAGTTCATTTGGAATCTGGCAAATGTTCCTCTTCTAGATCAGTACATTTATGCCTTGGGCCAGAACAAATACTGTGCAGTGGTGGAGCAAGTTATTGAGCAGTTTAAAGGCAAAGTAATACCCAAGCTAAGCAGTTTCCGAGCCTGTGAGTATTTTATTCTCATTGTAATTATGTTGAACTGAGACACAGAAATTTCATACAGGAGTTTGGCTCTGTAGAGAACGAAAACAAAAATAACAAAAAAAGTAAATCTCTTCTCCCTAGCCTAGACATGGACACAGCACAGAGTAAGCCAAGAGGAATGTTCTGTCCAGTCAGGGTCAGTTCTTTATTTTTCTGATGAGTTTCCTCCCATTTAAGTTTATGATTTTCATGCTGTTATATCAGCTTACTAAATATATAGGGAGTACAGTACTACCTTTCATAAAGGCCCAAATAAGTACTTAATCCAAATTTTGGAATTCAAATGACATTGATATTGATGACGATGTGACAATTTTATAGTTGGAAACGACTGTTGTGCGTTTGCGAACACGCAGTGTATCACAGGTCACAGCAGCCTGGAGCGCGATCCCGTAATGCTCCCTGTTCTCCTCTGCTGTCGTCACGTGGCAGTGCAGTGCAGCTTCACAGGAAGCAGTACAATTGTGACAGGTAGCACTTGATGCTGCAGGGGACTAGTGCGGTTTTGTAGCTGAGTGTTAGTTTGATGTGCATCTTCCCAAAGCTGTTTCAGCTGTTTAATAATTATTAAATACTGTTTCTATTTCTTCTGTGTTTAGGTATCAATCATGGAGACCTTAATGACCACAACATTCTAGTAGACTCCAGTTCTGCTTCCCTGGAGAACCCCCAGTACAGAGTGTCTGGCATCCTGGACTTCAGCGACATGAGTTACGGGTATTACGTGTTTGAGGTTGCGATAGCCATCATGTACATGATGATTGAGAGCCCAGACCCTCTGAGTGTTGGGGGACATGTTCTCGCAGGGTTTGAGAGCATCCTGCCGCTCACCACTGAGGAGAGAGGTGCCCTCTTTCTCCTGGTGACTGGGAGGTTTGCACAGTCCCTCGTCATCGCTGCCCACACGGCTCTTCTGTACCCAGAGAACAAGGAGTACCTCACAATCACGGCGAAAACTGGCTGGAAACACTTAATGACAATGTTCGAGGTGGGGCAGGAAGCTGTGGAGAAGAAGTGGTTTGAGACTGCCCAGGCGTACACGCACCACACACCTGCCCCGTAGGTCCGCGGCTGCTGAGGTACTGGGGGTGACACCGGACTGAATAAAGCAATAAAGGCGGCGCTGTCTGAGCTCTAGGGGGCGCGTCCGCGGGCAGGACGGGACCCGGCTCATGTCCCCGGGAGAGAAAACCATTACGGCCCCCACGGCGGGCATAGGGGTGTGGCCATTACCGCCCTCACAGCGGGGAGAGAGTATGTGACCATTATGCACCCTCAGGCAGGAGCCGGGCTCTTTCCCGCCCTCACGCCGGGGGTGTGGTGTGACCATTACCTGCCCTCGCACGGCGGGAGCAGGGCCATTACCGGCCCTCACGGCAGGGATGCGGTGTGACCATTACTCGCCCTCACGCCGGGGTGCACGGTGTGACCATTACCTGCCCTCACGGCAGGGATGCGGTGGGACCATTACCTGCCCTCNCCGCCGTGAGTGAGGATGGGCGGCGGGTGGGCGGTGGGGCGCGGGAGGCGTCTCTGCGCGGTGCGGGAGGCGGCGCGGCCCTCGCGTTCTGCCGCGCTGAGGATGACTGTGCAGTGCGGGCGGCAGCGCCCCCTGGGGCCGTGCCGGGGCGCGCTCGGTGCCGGTTCCCGGGATTCCCGGTTCACGTGCCCTGTGCTCTCCTGCAGGCCCGGTGCCGGTTCCCGTGCCCTGTGCTCTCCTGCTGGCGCGCTGCCCTCTGCCCGCGGCTCGTTCCCGGCACCATGGTGAGTGACCGCCTTCACCGGAGCTTTGCTGAGCCGCGGGTGCTGCCGAGTCACGGCCCGGGCGGGGGCGGCGGTCACACTGCAGGGGCCGGGCTGCGGGCACCAGTGACCAGCCCGAGGTCACCGAATGGCTGGGTCTGTTATAAAGGGGCTTTAGGGCGTTGGTGACAAGAGACTGGTGATACTTACTGAGTTATTCTTTTTACAGTCTCGAAGATATGACTCCAGAACTACCATATTTTCTCCGGAAGGTATTTTTTAACCCGACACTTTCAAGTCAACTCTGACTGTTCTATCTTCTCAAAACTATCAAAACACTTGCACAACGGGTTGTCGTTAGTGGCATGTTTCTGTCTGAATATGAATTACAGATATCATATTTCCCACACGCAGTTCTATAGGGACAGCAAGGGTCCAAAGTGGACACCTTCAAATTCATTCTAATTCAAGCAATAATGAGACTGAGTCCCATTAGTGAGTAATATCACCTGCCATGTTTTTGAAATAACCATTTATCTCTTATTTGAGCATGGTTAGATTTTGTCACTGACCCCTGAGAATGGATAATATCCTGCTGATGCAGTCACGCCTCTCCTTGTTATTCTTGCACATGCTGAAACAAGTATGTACAAACCACGTTTTCTTACTTCTTTGATGGGAAGAACCCAAGAAATCCAGTATAAGATATTTTCTTTGTTTATTGAAAATTCATCTTGGGTTATTCTACTGCAGCAGAGAGTTCTTACCTTTTTNCGTTACCTGCCCTCGCACAGCGGGCGGGGCCGTTTGCCGCCCCTTTCGGCGGAGCCCGGGCACGCGCACG
>VXBC01007391.1:514658-607254 GCA_013399945.1 Ploceus nigricollis
GGCCGTGCCCCAGCCATGGCCGGGCGGGGAGCGCAGCTGTGCTGCGGCCGCCCTCCGTCCGTGCTCCTCCTCACCTGGCTCTGCGCGCCCCTGCTCGGCCAGCCCGGAGCCTCATACGCGGGTAAGGCGGCTCGGGGCGGCCCCGGGGGGTGAGGGTCGGCGGAGCCACTGGGTAGAAAAGGGAAGGTTGAAAGGCGCTCCGGTGAGGAGCCAGGAGGGTGTCAGAGGGGAGGGCTCGGCCGGCCGAGGGTTCCGAGCCCATCCGGCGCTGAGCGGGGCCGCCGGGGATGGAGCGGGCGGTACCGCGGCCCGGGGGTCTGCGGGCTCTGCNGCGGGACAGCGGCCCCGGCCCCGGCCCCGCTGGGCGCGCACCTGCTCGGCCTCGGCAGGAGCCGCTCCCGGGCGGCAGGACGGGCACGNGTACCGCGGCCCGGGGGTCTGCGGGCTCTGCTGCCCTGCCCTGCCCGGCCCGGCCGTGCCCGGCTGGGAGCGCTTCGTGAGGGAAATGAGGCGGGATTTTGCGGGGGGAGGAAGCTGTCGGAGATGGGGTCTCTGCGCGCCAGCTTCGTTTTCCGCGCCATCAACTTTTTCCCGGACGAGGTTAAGGTAGGGCTGGTGCCGGGGGCGGTGGTGGCTGCTGAGGGAGGATCGCAGGGCTGCGCTGGCTTTAGGAAAACGAGCGGGACCTGCGGAGAGCGCTGTCAAACGGGCTCACCAGGAAAATGTCTTTGCTAAACTACAGTTTTTCAGGTGCATTATCAGTCTTGAATGCCTCACATTTCATTACATTGCATACACTTTCCTAAATGTGTATGTATATAACACTTTAAAGATCTCAGCTGCCATAGCTTTCAGTTTTTAATCTGCTCAGTTTTTGAGAGGAGGTGCAGTTGTAGGTTTGTGGTGTGTGCTCTGCATCTGGTACAGAGGTAAACTTGCAGAATATATTTTAATAACCGTAATTTTGCATATGGATGTGACTGCACATGAAAACAACCCTCTTAAGAATTTATAACACAGCTCTCTTTAATTTGGTCGTGCGTAATTTCTGACTTCAAAAGAGGCAGTCTCATAATTCAATCAGGATTTAACTTTCCGAGTTGAAGGATGTAAAATAGCATGTGAAGCTGGAGTGTTTATAGAATTACACAAAGATTAAAGGAGCAAAATCACCACTCTTCCACAGATTTATTTAGAAACAGTTGTTTCAAAATGTTGCACTTACATAATTTGTAAGTACATTCTCAAGAGTTTTGCAGAATATCTTGAAGCCATAACTACAAAAACTAAAGGCAGACAGAAAATTAATGAAAGATAAATTTGAGCATTTTTTTATATTAACTGAAAATTGATAAAGTGGTTGTAAATATGGTTTATGGAAAGTTGATTGTATCAACATCTAGGTTTTAATTCAGCCTACAAATACTCAGTCTGTTATTGGTGAATGTGATTTAAAAGACTATTCTTTGTCCCAACATTTGGAGAAGTAGTGTTTTTCCTGTTCTTCATGACAGAAGATGCAAAATCATTATGTTACGTTATATGATTTATATGACTGCATGGAATTGCCTGCAGTCAGGGTAAGCCAGGTTTTGCCTTTTGGCACAAGCCAGCAGTTTTGACTTCACTGAGAACTGATTGTATACAGTGAGGCTGAAGTTTCTTTTCATAACTTGTTTTTTTCTAAAATAAAATGAAATTTGCTATAAGAGTGCATGTAAATTAATTTGGTGTTTCCTTCAGTTAATAGCAAACCAATATTTTATCTTGGCTAACTCCGAATTGTCAGGAGAAATAGCTGCTGATTTAAAATACAGTCAAAGTATGTTTTGTTCTTGCTCTGAACTTTCCACTAACAGGTGAGACTTGAATGCCCAAATGGAGTTGAGGTTAACAGCAACCTCTAGCCTAGCCCTGCTGTGCTGTGCTGTGCTGCAGACCTTTGGTGGTGTTTCCCTGGCACTTCATGCACCCAAGCGTTTTCCACTCAGTTTAACAGATCAAATCCTTTTCCCTACCCAACAGGAAGCTGCAAACTGTCCTGCTTGTATGGGTTTCTTGTGATTTTTCTCTTAAAATATTTTGTGCTTTCTTTAGAGGTTCTTAGGGGGATAAATGTGAGCATTAATTCGTGGAGAAATGCCTGTGTTAATTTGTAGAAGGAACTGTGGAAGGAAGTACTTGCATAGTTTCCCACTTTTTAGAATGGTAAAACCTGGGGTTTCTGTGATATTATAGGTTTTGAAATCTCCTTATCTGGTTTTGAGCAAAGTAGCTGATTCCTGTGAGCTGTAGTATTCTGTGTTCCAGTGTATCCAAGATTGGAATGGAGCTGAATGGGCAAAACACTCCTGAGGCAGAAGGTAAGGCTGGTGCCCAACGTCTGCAGCACCCAGGGCTGCACTGGCAGCTTGTGAGAAGCCCTGGCCTGTTTCTTAATTCCATAAGGTCTTTTTTACGTACATTTTTGATTTGTGTTTAATTCCATGACACATGGCCTCTAAATTTATAAATGGTTCTACTTATCAGGGTCTACATACTTGTTCTTCCTTGTGCTCCTTGTCTCCTTATCTGCACTTCTATACACCCTTTTTGCTGCTTGCTGTCAGCGTTCCTCAGTGCTGACTTCACAGTCCATCTTCAGTGATTACTGACAGGTCAGCAATCAGTGAAAATGATGGAATGATTAAAAGTGGTACAAAGAGAGATGACAAAATCCTGGATCTGTTACAGGAACGTCCTCCTGCCTTCAGCATGACAGGATTTTTCCCCAGGGCAGGCTGACATGAAGCAGCCTTTTCCTGTGGCCCAGCTGTTTGGCAGGGAGGAGGATCCCAGTTCTGTCTGTGGGAGCTGAGGGGAGCACGTTGGTGTGTCAGTGAGCTCGGGAGGAAGTGCTGTAGTACAGGCCTGCAGTTACAGCTGCAGGTGACTGTCACTGCTGCTGGCAGTCATGTCACTAGGGAGGTCAGGAAGGTGTCTGGCACGTGATGTGGACTTACCCTAGAATCCATAGCATGGGTGTTCAGAAAGAAATGGTTGGTGGGCTTTGGAGAAACATGAATCCAGACTTGATTTCTCCAATTCTCTGTGGTCCAATTAGCTCTTAATCTAAAGACTGACTGTCAGTTCACATCTATTTCTTGGTTAGTTTACAAACTACATGGCAGTATTTTATGGCTTCTAACCAAACTTGTACATGTATTCAGAAATATGTGCCATAATTATACCTTGTTGCTAAGCTATTAGGGGGTAGTTTCATTCTCCTTTACAACTATCAAGTTGTAACTGTTAAGATTTTAAATTTGAGTTGAATGTGGAAAAGACCTTCCCTGCTTTCTGTGAGCAGCTCTTGTACCTCTGCGCGTATTTTTAAGTACTAAGCAGTATTGCAGTTCAAAATTCCTCACAGTTTCATGTCGAATATATGTCATTTTATTTTGCTACTGGTTGGCTGGAGGGTGATGTGCTAGGTAAGAGAGAAGGCACAAATCTTCCCAGTAACTTTAAAGCCACCTTTTCCATGCTTGTAGGTGTGGTGATAGGGTTTGCCTTTATTTTTTAAACTGAGGAGGAAAATATAGTTCTGGAAAGTTCAGAATGTAATAGTTGGCTTTTCTGACTTCTATTCAGTAAATACAATAGAGTTAGTATTGCTGCTTTGACTTACAGACATCCTAGTTAAGATGATTGTGATCTTTCCAAATGCTTGCTGTTAATTAAACGCTTGACTGTGATTGGATTCTGGGCAATTGCTAATGCATAGAAGGAAAAGTAGGCCAAAAAATTAAAGACCATGCAGGAAGTATGACTCATGATCCTTTTCAAAGGGTCAGAGGAATCAGTATAAAAATAAAACTTCAATTTAATACATTACCTGTCTTTTCTACCTAATGAAATAATGATGGGAGATCATCTTAATAAATATACTAGAGTACTGAAGGCAGATGTACTGTATATGTTCCTTCCTCTTCCAGATTGCTAAGCAAATTATTAGTTGTAGTATGTAGCAGTTAGATTTGTGGATAATTGTTTTATAATACCCCCGAGTTAAAGAATGTAATGTTAACTGCAAAGTATGGATATTTTGCAATGTTTGTTGTCCTTAGTAGTGGCTTTTTTTTGTGTAATGGTATATGATTATAAACATGCATTAGTAATATATATTACTTCTGAATATACATGTTAACATTACACTTCTAAAGGGTGACCCTTTCCCTTTCCCCATGGGCCTCCTTTGAAACTGCACCTAGTAGTGATGCAAAGAAAACCTGAAATCATTAACACTCAATTCTGTCAATTAGAAAATGCTTTGAGTTACACTGTTTAAATTAGAAAATGCCTTGAACTGCACTGTTTAATGTATAAGGACCAGTGTTACACCTGCACTGCCAATCTGGCTCTTAGACTCTTTATCTAAGGAAGTGCAGAGAATACAGAGTTCAAAGAAAGCTTATTATTTGGAGAAACATGGACTGTGGTGTCCCCCTATTTAAAAACAAAGATTTATGAAAATACATCTAGGATCAAGCCTGTAACACTAAGTATTTCACTGGTAATTCTTATAAAAGGAATAATGTTGCTAAATCATATTAAGATGCTAAGAAATTTAATCCCATACTGGTACAGTCAATTACAAAAGTTTTATTATTTTGTAAAACCCATCTTTTGTTTCTTATCTACAACATTTAAAAAGTCAGCCATTAGCAGCCCATGTGAAATTTTGACTTGAGAATGTTAACAAGATAAATAGACATGTACATGTTTCATCATGCTAGTCATGCATCTGAGGCCCATGTAATGTTTCACCCTATTTTATAAATAGTTTTTCCAAAGTACTTTAATAAAAAAGTTTGTTAAATACCTATGGAGGAAATGGTAGAACCAAATTTTTAAAAACAATGTTTTCAAGGTCAAGTGTTTCAGTAGAATTTTTACTTAGCCTTTGTCAAAAGCGTTCTCCAGCTACTTCAGAGTTTAAAAAAATTGAATCATTAGTCTGCTTTGTGGATAAACATTTGTCTCCTTTGTGCAGAATTAAAATTTAGGCCATCCAACCTCATATGTGATTTAGGTGTGGTTTTTTTGGGTTTTTTTTGTTGCTAAATATGGACTAACACTGAGGGGCAGTGAGAAGAGTTTAAGGTGCAAATAAGAAAGAAAACGTTGTCATTGGGAGTTACCACTGAACAGTGCGGAGAGCTACCTTTGATTTAAACCGCAGAGGTTCCCTGGCCTCAATAAAAGTCAAGACACACAAATACAGGCAAGCTTAGAACGGCCCTTCACAGGCTGCAGATCTTTTAAGTATTTTTTAGTACTCTGAGCTGGTGGCCAGGGTGAGTGTTGCCATAATCTCTTGCCATCTGATTTAGTATGAGATTGTACTCGGAGTTGTTTGTTTGCTAATCTTGCTAGTCATAGGTTTTAACCTCTTTCTGTTTTTCTCCAACCAGCATAGCTACTCTGCTGCCTTAAGCCACTAAAACTGTTTTACCTGTTTTCCTCTCTTTACATTTTTTTCCACTTGTCATCAGCTCTTCACAATTTTTTAAATTTATATTAATACAAGGAATAACTAAGAACCAGAGCCCCTTGTTTTAATCTTAAAATCATTGATACATGGAAAAGAGATATAAAACATATGCAGTCTGTATAACAAATTATTTGAATGGCCATATTAAATAAAATGTGCAAGGTAGGGGTGATTACTTATTTTGTTTGTGCCAAGTCTTAATCTATTCTTACCATTTCCAGCCTCCTCATGGAGCTCTCCTTTGTTCAAGATGTCTTTTCTAGACCAGTTTGCCCTAGCATATTAGTATAGAGAATAAACTAGAAATATTGAAAAGTGTGGATACAGCTGTGAACAGAAAAAAAAAGAAAGAAATAATTGAACTATATTGTTAGTAAATAATGGTCATTGTAATAGATTGGTGAGTATACTACAGGTCTGAGTATAAAATGTTTGAAAAATAATCTAAGTATATAAAAGCAGTAAAGGAACATGTCCCCTTTTAGCATAGCAGAGGAGATGCTGTGTTTCAAGAGAAGCTTCATCTGGAAACAACACATACCCTGAAGATGCTGTATCGATGCACAGGAGGTCGTCTTACAGGAGCACAGAAATGGTGAAAGTGCAACTTTGCCTCTGCATTGCTTCAAGGTCAATTAATTGAGAGATAGTATCCATCTGCATAGTCAGTCTTAAATTCAGTTGAGAGTTGTAACTGGAGGATGGAAATGTAATTAATGCTAATATAAAAATAAAGTATTTATGAAATACTAGGCTGAAATGTACACAAAACCATTCATAATTCAGGAAATAGGGCTATAGAAATAGAGAAATTAAGTTGTGTCTTCAGGAAGCATTCTTTTGGATGTCTGTAAAACGTAGGGCTTGGCAAATCTGTCTATAGTTACAAATAAGAAAAAATCCTTGGCTAATGAGGATATACTGAACCAATTAAATACATTTTTGGCTCTTGTTCATTTACAAGATAGTTTATACATGTGCAACATTCTGTTGCTGGATCCTTTTTGGCAGCAGTTCTTATGTCCTGTGAGTTTTTCTGTATCCACCTGAGCTATCTCAGTGGTATGGTGTAAGTTGCCCATCAGTTCTTTGCACATCCCGTAAGTCTCATAAGAAAGATTTGTATTTTGAAACAGAAGGGTGACCTGTCTTAACACCCAAATGTGGATTTGGCCCACAGCAAGAACCATTCAGCAGCACGTTAGTGTAGGGTAAGACTTGTAGGAAAAAGGGGTCCTGCTGCTCCCACTGTGCTGATCCTATTTCTTGAGCTACATTCTGCTTTTGCTGCTACTATGACACTTCAGAGAAATCTGGTTAGTGTGTAAAATAATAATATTTCTACTGGACTGCCCCACACCTGCAGTGCCAAAGGCAGGGAACTGCTTGGCTGGGCTCTGCAGTGCTTTGGGTGTTTCGACCAAAGGACTTGTACATGGAGCCTTTTGCAGCACAGCAGGAATCCACTGCTGTCACACTTTGATGAATGCAAGGGAACTTAAAAGTTAGGCTGCCCATCTTAGTTTGTCTAGGCTGCAGTCATGTGGGACTGGGTTAGGTCAGTTCAAATTAATGGCTTAAGTGGTGTTATCCCAGCCTCTGCCACAAATGCCAAGTCGTGGAAGTGTTGGTCAAACTTTGAGGTAGCTTTAGCAAGTTTTGTGGGAATGAGAAGTGATGCCCTATGCAGGTGTGACACTACCTGACATACAGCGTAGTCATCCCAGGCAATTCTAAAATCCTAGTCCTCTTCAGTATCTATGAATCGCTGATTTACTGAATGTTGATGGCAATCAACTTCAAGTAGACATTATTTATGCTGCTTTAAATTGATACTTTGTTTCCTTTAGCTTATTTTATGAGAACTATTAGGTACCACCAATGTTTTTTCTGCTTGTATCGTTCCTAGTTGATCTACTTCTGTTATGTTGACTAAATTCACCTCCTCTCCAAACAAAGTAATGTTAATCTTTTAAATCTCTCCTTGTATGGATGACTGTCTCTGGTTTTAATCTGTTTATGACATTCTTTGGTGATTTTCTGCTTCTGATATATCTTTTTTTAGATGGATGCTGTTAGTGAGCACATGATTTCTGGAGAGGTTGTGCCATAGATTTATGTAATAGCATAATATTTTAAGTCTGCATTTAAAGAGATGGTGGCGAGCTCCTTTCTTTTGTTTATGCTGTCCCTTAACCTGATGATAATAGTTGCTAGATCTTTTTCTGCTAGTAGCTCCCTTTTAAATTTTGTTGTTAAGTAGTAAAAATCTTTATCTAGAACATGTCAGTGTTTTCTGGTGGTCATTCTAACTTATGTCTGGGGATTGGAGACCCTTCCATGCAAGGTGATGTGTGTAGTTTGTGCTTCTCAAGGCAGCAGCCATCTTCAGGTCTTTCACAACACCTTTGAAAGCTGTTCTTACTCCAGTTATTTAGCTAGACTCTGATCTTCCCTTTTTCCCTCCCCTCTCTCTCCATCTTCCCCAAAATGACCCCTTGAGAGCTATGAAAAAGAACTAGAAAGGTGCATTCCAGTCAGTGTAACATTAGAATGGATAGAGAGTCGACTGGTGAATAGTTTGGCATATGCATCTAAGATACAAAACAGTGTGAGGGAAAGTGCTCTACAAGTGCAGCAAAATTTATTCATGGTAAATGTGCCCAAACATTAGAAGAAATACATTAAACATGAAGAGACTGAAGTTTCAAACTGGATTGCAAGTTATGCAATACACTACAGGTGTGTAATGTGGATATAGGTTGACAGAACTTCAGTCCCTCATCGATCAGCTTTTGGTTTTAGAGGAGTTCCATAGTTACATGGCATTGGGTAAATGATATAAGAGCTTTTTGCCTGCTGAGATTATCTTAATGTTCTTGAGTCATCAATTTTAGAAGCGTGATAATGGCATGAAGATGCTAATAAAACCAGGTAACTTCATAAAATTCTACTTCCATGACCTTGGGCATACTTCTAGAGAGAAGGGGATGAGATGAGAAATTGAACTCTGCATAAAAAAAGCTGTAACTGTTTGGACACAAGATGTACACTGCTCATTTGAATCAATGTTAATAATTTTTTTTTGTTTTAATATAGCTGTATCTGAACCTTCTTTTATTGCTAAAAGTGAAGATCGTTTGTTTAAGCATTTATTTGAAGACTATCAAAGATGGGTTCGTCCAGTGGAACGCTTGAATGACACAATAAAAATCAAGTTTGGCCTTGCAATCTCTCAGCTAGTAGATGTGGTATGTATAGTAAATAAGTTGTATTTTTTTCCACTAACTTTAAAAGGAGTATAATTTCATGTGAAATAATTGTGCCTGTTATACACCATAGATTAAGCATCTTAAATTATTATCTGTATAATAAAAATGCCCTGTAGATGAATATATAATGTTCTCATATAAACATACTTACTGATTAGAATGCTTTCAGCAGTGTGTTTTTATTTTAAGTTACAGACCTCTGTGAACTAAAGCAGCTATTTCCTATGGATAGATTATTTTTTGTGATATATGCTTTATTTTACAGGATGAGAAAAATCAATTGATGACAACAAATGTATGGTTGAAACAGGTATGTGTAAAATATTGATGAAAATTTCTGAAGCTTCATAACTGCAAATCAGAATTTAGGAGAAACTATTCTAGTTACTTGTATATTCAAAAAAATTAGTTCTTGCATGAAATTTTATTTCACATAGTATCTTTACAGAATGTCTCTGGAAATGCTTTAAAGGATTAATTGTGACAAAACTCTTAAGAAAACCATAACAACAAGGTGAATAAAAATTCACCAAATTAAAAGTAATATGATATGGCATTGCATGGCCATTTAATATACAAAGGTGTGTATATCCAGCTATTACAGTGTGGGGTTCTCGGGGTCTGTCTGACCCTGGCTGCCGTAGGTGTCCCAGATAGTGATGTCCCGCCAAGCACAACCTGTCCAGGTGCCCCAGGCAGCTCCCAGCCACAGGCAGCTTAGCAAGCAGCTCAGCTCTTGAGTGAGATCAGCTCTTAGGTGAATGCAGCTCTGTAGTGATTTCAGCTCTTTGCTTGCTAAGTGCCTCGGCAGACATAGGGATGAGAGAGGAGAAGCGCTGTGTGACGTTCCACAGTTGTGTCTTTATTGGCAGCTCTGTGAAGGGTTCAGTGATAGCTCTTCTGCCACACTGGGCAGAGGCAGGGGTTTATAGAGGGTATGTGGGTTTTGGGAAACAGTCCAATAGTAAGGGTCAAGGTAAATAGGACCTGTGGTCTTACAGAGAGATAACGAGGGGTCTCTTGGTCCAGTCATCATGACTAGGCATTTCTTATTTTAGGTTGCTGATGGCCAGAGAGGCCTGGCAGGCCCTGTGACTGCTACATCCAACCATAAATTGCTGCTTCAGTACAAAAGTTTTCATTCAAAAGCTTTATTAAGAAAAGTATGGTTGGTGTATTCTTCTGTATAATATTATTTGAGGTCTTTTTCCTGTAGGATATTTGAAATTATTGGATATACATTACTGTAGAATTCCAGTTTCAAAGTTAAATATGCTTGCTAGAAGGAAATACTTTTTTCTCTTAAGAATATTTGGGTTTGGGCAGGAAAAAGCCTCAAGCTTTGTAATTGTAAGAGTCCAGTGCTAAACTTAATTGCCACTATTTACTCGGGTAATGCTGCTCACAAATCATTCTTGATTTAACTGAGAAGAATCTTTGCAGGTGCTGGGTATACTTACTAGCTTATGGAACTATTTTTGTTTGGCTAATTCCTTTCTGTTTGTTTATTTGATTTTTTTCCTTTTGCTTCCCATTTCCTTCTTTTCAGTAACTGTAATTTTAGGCCAAGTTTTTCTTTTTAGGAAAACTTTGAGATTAGTCAGCAAATATGAGATGGCCATGTGGGCTGATGATTCTTTGTGCCCTCTTTAATAGTTTCTGCAGATCTTCTTGAAGTTGAACCAGTTTTAAGAGTTGGAGCATGATGGGTTTTTTTTGTATAATGAAAATGTTTAAATTGCTTCTGATTAGCTTCCAGTCATTGGTATTCATCCAGAACAAGCTTTTTTCGAATTTAATTTATACAATTAAATTACATTATAATAGCTCTTACTTATAAATACATGCTCTGAAAAAAGAACATCATATCTTAAATTCTGTACAGAAACATTGTCAAGTAGCTCTTATAACAGAAAACAAATACTGAATGAGGTAACTACGTGTCTGTTCAGCAACTTCATTGTTTTATGCAAATTTTAGTTCAGTTTGATTGTTGTTAATTGCCCTGTTATCTATTTTCATCTGGTATCACCCAGCTGAAATCCACTTCCCAATAATAATGATTTTTACATCTCACATATCCACAGGAATGGATAGATGTAAAATTAAGGTGGAATCCTGAAGACTATGCTGGAATAACATCTATCCGTGTCCCATCAGATTCTATTTGGATTCCAGATATTGTGCTGTATGACAAGTAAGGTTTGAATCTTTTCATACAAAATGCATTTACTTTATAACTTTGCTGACCAAACTGCTTCTAGAAGGCTCGTTGGAGAGACATAATGTGTGCATTTAGTGGGCTAAGAACCTGTGGAAGAATTTGCCTCTGAAAGCGAATAGACTTTGTTGCCATGTTAAATGCTCAAATGTTTTCCTTTACTTCTGAATGGAATTTCTAGTCTCTTTGAAAAGGTTATTTTCATTTTGTTGTGTGAATTTTTTTCTTTATTGGAGAAAAATGTCTTGCACAGTGCTGGGTATAAATAGTGTAATGTGATGGGAGGGAAGCAACTAATTTATGCTGTTGTAGGTCCTATTCCTATTCGGCATGGAATTAAAGTCAGGTACATTTAACTGTAAGGGGGGGTTGGGTTGGTTTTGATTTTTTTCTTTTGAAAATTAACAGATCTCAGAAACAAGAACTTTTGAATTAACCTTTCTGCACAACTCAGGTGCAAATACAGTGCTTTTACATTTCCTGACTTGTGGAGTCAGGATAAAAGGCTGTTGCAGTGATTGTAAATTCAAGTTTGGGTACAAGTATTATCTTACCTGTTTCATGACTCTTTTTCTTCAATAATTATGATTTGGCTGAATTTAAAAGTACTTATTCTGTCTTACTAATAGAAACACCAGAGCTGAGTTATGCTGTTAAAGATCAGGATTTTACAATCCTTTCATAAGTCATTGGGACCTTAGAAAGTTGGGACCAAAGAAAGACCACAGATCTTTTCAGGACCTGAAAATATTCTTCAATCTTCCAAAGCTGTTTACCTATGTTAGCTTCAGATTTGAGGGGAAAAAGTTGACTATGAAGACAATACAAAATTTTGGCTATCAAGGGATAGACAGCTGAAATGACAATAACAAAGCAAAATTTCTTCTTTAAATACATCCCCACACCCCATTGTAATTGCCTGCATTTATCTCTCTTCTTTCAGTGCAGATGGACGTTTTGAGGGAACATCTACAAAAACTGTGGTAAAATATGATGGCACCATTGCTTGGACTCCACCAGCAAACTACAAAAGTTCTTGTACTATTGATGTAACATTCTTCCCCTTTGACCTTCAAAATTGCTCAATGAAATTTGGTTCCTGGACTTATGATGGCTCACAGGTTGATCTAATTCTTGAAGATTATGATGTGGACAAAAGAGATTTTTTTGATAATGGAGAATGGGAAATAGTGACTGCAACAGGGAGCAAAGGAAACAGGACTGATGGATGCTGCTGGTATCCTTTTGTTACATATTCATTTATAATTAGACGTTTGCCCCTTTTTTACACTTTGTTTCTCATTATTCCTTGTATTGGGCTTTCATTTCTAACTGTCCTTGTCTTCTATCTTCCTTCAAATGAAGGTGAAAAAATTTCGCTCTGCACTTCAG
Organism: Ploceus nigricollis; assembly: GCA_013399945.1. Classification (NCBI taxonomy): domain Eukaryota; kingdom Metazoa; phylum Chordata; class Aves; order Passeriformes; family Ploceidae; genus Ploceus; species Ploceus nigricollis. The sequence continues at coordinate 527,080 of VXBC01007391.1, forward strand.
TACTGGTATCTTTGACTGTTTTTCTTCTTGTTATTGAAGAAATTATTCCATCATCTTCTAAAGTTATCCCGCTCATAGGAGAGTACTTGGTGTTTACTATGATATTTGTGACCTTGTCCATTGTGATCACTGTCTTTGCTATCAACATCCACCACCGCTCCTCGTCCACACACAACGCCATGGCACCCTGGGTTCGCAAGATATTTCTGCACAAGCTGCCCAAGCTGCTGTGTATGAGAAGCCATGTCGATAGGTACTTTGCTCAGAAGGAGGAAACAGTAAATATGAATGGATCAGAATCATCCAGGAACACCTTGGCAGCAGCTCTGGATTCCATCCGCTATATTACAAGACATGTGATGAAGGAGAACGAAGTTCGCGAGGTGGGTGCGTTAGTCCTGCTGCATTGATTTTGTGCAAGTGCAAATGAGAAAACCAAGGGCTTTCCTGTGCAGTTGCATATTAAAGATGTGCTACAGATTCCCAGCTTTTGTACTTCGCTGAAAGTTGTGTAGTTGTTTCCACTGGAAAAAAGTGCAAATATGGTACAATACTGAGAATATTTGGCTGATACAGTACAGTATTTGGGGTCTTCAAAAGTCTTTTGCTGTTTTATAGTTCTTGTCATTAGTTACACATTGTGAGACACTTGTCTGTGACAAGAGCATGTACTGTAACTGTTCCCTACAGCACTGCTGAGATGACAGGAGAGGGAGCTCTTTTTCACTTTAATGTTGTACCCAAAGGCTATCTTGAAAAATGCATTTGCCTTATATTTTCCTAATAAATACTGCCAAGACTTATCTTGCAGCTTTCAATTCCAAATAAAAACAGTTTGAGTGCCCTAACTTACATTAGTTTAAATACAGGCTACAGCCATATGTTGGTCATTTTGTGCTCAGATGAAACATGGACTCAATGACTTCCTAAGTGTTCTCTTCTACCCTTACTATTATTTGTCCCTAAGTTTTATTAAAAGATGTCAGAGGCTTTTCTTCAGTGTGAGAGTGCATTTGCACTCTGAATTATCCTTAATGAATGTTTACAACATTTGTGTAAGAGCATTAGAAATCTGTTTTCTTTACATGCTCTTTAAGCTAGCACCATTGGTACATCAGAGACTTAAATGCTATTTCCAGTCTGATGTAGAAGTTTATAGAAATATAGAAGTTTGTGGTGTACTGTCTGTTCCTGATGGCAAAGCCTGAGGTTCTTTCAGTCTATATGGGAATTGCTGTCTTCAGAAGGCTCTGTTTGCTGAGTGTGTTCTCCCATACGAGACTAGGAGTAATGTGCCTCCTCTGATGTGCCTTCTCAGGACTTGATACTGACGTTGTCACAAGGAATGTGGCCTAGATTTTTAATAAATGTATCTGCTGTACTGTTAAAGCAGCATCGGCATTGTATGAACAACAGAAATAGAATAGTTTGCTATTAAGTACATAATTTCCTGTAAATTAAGGATTGACTGTGAGTGACAGGTAGTAAGTATTTTGTTTTTCAAGTGTAATGTTGTTACTATAAACCTTGGAAATTAATATACAGCTGACTGGGGATTCAGTTGTTTTATTATTACCGGGCTCCAGAGAATGCAAGCTTTAATTGCAAAAGTTGTTAATAAACACTAGACAGCTAGTGCTATTGTAGCCTTACATCTTAGGAAGCATTAGGCTTGGGAAACATGGATAGCTCCAGTTCAAATCCAAGACAATTGTTTGGCAGGGTTTTAATTTGCATGCACAATTATATCTGCAATACTTGCACAACTGTGTATAGATATGAATAATTTTATCAAAAAGGAAAGTAGTCTTGAAACTACTGTGAATATTCTCCCTGGTGTATAATTCTTTGCAGCTTTCAGCAATTGTTAGTAACACAAGAGCTGCTCTGTACTAACAATTTTAAAAATTTTTTTATTTACTGCTTGGGAGTAGTTTCTTGGTTTTGGTTTTCTGGTTAGTTTTTTGTTGCGAGTTGGTGGTTTTGGTTGTTTGGAGTTTTTTTACAACTTTTGCTTCCACCTCCTACTTGGGAATTCCACGTTATGATGTCATGTGCCATGTATCCTGCAGTACGTTAGAAAATGGCAGGCCAGTCTCATCTCTATAGATGAGGATGTTTGGTGCTTCTCAGGGTCAATTTCTGCATCAAAGTCTACATAGCTTATCAGTCTTCACAGAGGGGAAGCTTGCTGTGGTTCTAACTCACAGTATAATTATAAAATATTGTTCCAGGGGGTTATCACAGGGACATGATTGGAAAAAGTGTACCTTGAAATAACTTAAGAATTGCAGGATTTGGTATTGTATTTTTACCTGTTCTTGCACACACTGACCAACTCATGTGCTCTCTATGTTTTAGGTTGTTGAAGACTGGAAATACATTGCTCAGGTGCTTGATCGAATGTTCTTATGGGCTTTTCTTCTGGTTTCAATAATTGGATCACTTGTGTTATTTATTCCTGTTATTCATAAATGGGCAAGTATAATAGTCCCTACCCATATAGGCAGTACAAATGCATAAAATATTTTTGGAGCTGTGTCCTACTGATCTGGCTCTAAGTTTTGCAGTAGCTCTATTTCCATGCATGTTCTTTGTAGGCATGTTTCTGGTAGAGTGAAAAAAAAAATCCAGAACTAGAAAATTAGGTTTATTTTAAGCATGGCATTCCCAGGACACATAGAAGTCAGTTTGCCAGTCTACTGAGTTACTGCCAAGCCAGGTCAGAATTAAAAGAACCTTTTCAAGCCATGGCATGTATGATTTATCAGAAAAGCAGACACTGACACCTATTGTGATATAGAAGGATTTAAATTTTTTAATGATGATCACTGTAGTCCAATTATTAAATTACTATATAAATCATTATACTGAATATTAAATATTTGCAGTTACACAGTAGAGTTGCTTATTTCAATTTAGTATACAAAGGTGAATTTTCATCAGTTCTCTTCAGTGTGTTGTAGAAGTCTGAAATTTCGCCAGAGTAATTTAAAATAATAAAAATATAAGTTAAACTTCTTGTATATATATCATATAGAACTAAAAACAGCAATTTGGCCATGTTTGGCCTTTATAAATTTTCAGTGGAATTTGCTGCTAAATTTTAAAGCTTGTTAATTCTGTGATACCAACATGAGCATTTAATAAGCCTTAAAATGCCTGAAGCATGTGTGTATATTGATGTCTCCATCAGGTTTGGAAAGGAAGGCAAAGGCAGTTAACTGAGTTCCCAAGGTGCATAAGTATTCTAAGGGGCTGGAACATTCAGATTCCTTTACTCTTGATGAAGAATTTGATACAGTGTGTGAGTTTGCAGACATGTTCATTATTTCCTGTATCTGGGTGTTTCTCAGAATTAAGATTTTAAGCACAGGCATAAGGAATTTGTGGTGTGTCTTTCTTAAGGAAATGGGTTATAAATTACTATGCTGTGGAACCAAATGGAGATGATTAATGATTTTCACATTTGTTTAATTGAACTTAAGAGAGCTACCTTGGATTAGTTCTTTCACTTTAAAAACCATATGTAACTCTAAGCAGCAAGGACTTAGAGTTTTGCCTATTTCCTTTTCCCTAAGATCATTGAACTTGCGATTTTTCAATTATTCCATTAAAATGCATTCTTTACACTGATTCCCGTGCCAACTTTCTTCCTTTCTTAATAGCTTTATTTCTGGAAAAGACTCTAAAATAGTTGGGTGTTTTCCTACGCTAAAGTTTTTTCAGTGTTATTCATAATATAATTGCATTCTGTAGTCCTAATACAGGAGTAGACCAGGCTAGAGCAAATCTTAGGAAGTTTTTGTTTGCTTAAATTACTACATGAATAATAACATGTTTAGGTGAGAAGTTTTAATGTAAACTGTGGTATCTTCGATAATTTTAAGTTTTTATAGTGATAATTAATTTGAACAACAGATACATATTTCTCCCACACTCCCTCCCAGAGGGAGAAAAGCCCTGCACTGATTATAATAGTGATTACTTATGTCATAATTTATATATAATTGAATATTTATTTCAAAATTTTTTAATCTGCAGGACATTCTTGGTTTTGTGTAGCTTTTAAAGGCTCACAGGCAGGGAAATTGTATCAGGCAGATTTTTTTTTTCTTTTTTTTTCAATAATAGCAGTTAGGGAATTACTCTTCTTCAGTTACACAATTACATCTGACATGGGATATCCATGTTTTCTCTATTCCCATCATAATTTTCAAGGTGAATTTGCAAAGATTATCTGTTTTAATTAATAGAAGAGCTTTAACTTCCCAGTATTACTGAGGTTAAACAATGCATCAATGACTTTCTCTGTGTACAAGTTGCAGAAATACTTCAGATAGCTTGTTTCCTCTTCAAATATAACATTTCTTTTTTAAGTCTTCCATAGGTTTGAATTACTGAAATTTACTCTTACCTGTAGAGAAAGCACAGTGAGCGCAACTGTAGATTAGATATATATCTTATTTCTTTAACTCTCCATTTAATCTCTTTCCTCTTGTTTAAATTATGTCTCCAGGCTGCCCAGTTACATCATGATGGGCAGCACATTGTCCAGTGGAGTCACTCTCTTTATTATAGTAACTCAGTTTTTGCAAATGCATGAATTTCTTTTAGTGACTTCTAGTCTGATCATGATAGATTCAGATAACACAGCTGACACTGGAATCCTTGGGGTCTTCTGCTTATCAGGTGTGTCTGAAACAAAAGAATGTTAATATACTCAGAAGCATGGACTTTTACTTCTGTAACTTACTGCTGAATGTATTGAACTGTAGGTAATACTACCTTATATAGATCTCTGTCACTCGCTCAAAATAAATGAAAAAAAAAGGCACAATCTTCAACAGTTTCATTCTCTTTATTTTCATAAATGTTATATCACTTTATACACTGTATTTCCACAACGTTTTTGGTTTGGTACAGAGAGAACAGTTCGTATTTTTACAAAATATTATCTGATTACAGTGTTTTGTTGCATTCTTTATTCATGCTCTTAAATAATCTGCAGTTACTGATTTAAAAAGAGAAGATATATATGCCTAAGCAACAATTTTAGCACACTTGACAGGACTATTTTTGTCTACCTGCCTTACCTTGGCATAAAACACTTCACTACAGCAGGATGCCCGTATCCAAACTATCCTGTCCGAGTATTTTGATCCTTTGCATCACTTGCAGACTGTCTTATTGTGTGTTTTACTTGTACACAATTCTAAACATCATTAGGTTTGAGCAGGTTTTTTTTCCTGACAGCCTTCACATACATTGCAGTCTGGGGATACACAGAATTTACTTTATGGCTGCTTTATTAGCATAATCAATTATTTACCTATTTGTTTTCCTTTTGTAATAAAGCCCTCCTCAGTCCTTTCTTGCCACTGTGTGGGTCAGTTTGTGCAGCAGGTGGCAATGTCTGCACTCCAGCCCTTTGGTACTTGTGCTTCCCACCTTCTATCCTTGTGAGGGTGTTCATGGAACTCACTATGATCTCCTTCCAGAAGATCCTGGCATGCTCTGAAGAAGCTTGGCGCTGGACTACAAAACAAACCTAGTAGCCCAAAGCATTCAACTCACCTTGACTTTCCAAATACTCATGTAATTTTCCATTTCTTTATTAATGCCTTCTAAAATAATTTCTATAAAGTTTAACATACTGCCAGCATCTTCTTCAGTTATTGCAGGAAGTAGCTGTAAAGCATAGCTTGTATTACTTTGAGATTAGTTGTCATAAAGGTTCCAAATAATTCCTTTTTCTGCATTTTGAACAAAGCTGCCTTGGTCAAATGAAGTTGAAGCCAAGAGAGATCCTTGTTCTACTACATGGAAGAGACATGAGGTGCTGGGAGAGGGATGCAGAGTTGATTGGCAGTTTTATTTGATTTTGCAACATTTTATTTAATTTTTACATTTCATCTCCAGCCATCAGAGGTTGTAAAAACAATCCTGCTGTTCCTAGAATACATACCAGGATGAAAACCCATAGAAAAATACGATCAATTACCATGGCAACATATTTCCAATCATCCTGAATCTGAAAAGAAAAAAAAAGAATAGCAAGTTGTCATGTTTATTAGGCGAATAAGTTGCATTAGCAATAATACCATTTCATATAAGAAGCACAGTTTTTTCTGTATGTAGATATCCTTATGAATACACAACTTAGACATCTGTTTTCACTGCAAATGAATTCATCTTGAAGAAGCTTTATTTGAATATGCTCTTTGGAGCAAAGCCAAAAGCTGCTGCTTCAAATCCAAAAGGTTGTTCACCAAGACACTGGACTTGAGGAAACACAACTTCTCTATTCCAAAAATGAAAGTGTAAAGCTTTACATTCTTAGATGAACAGGTTTGTCCAGAAAACATTACTGAAACAGACTGCTCCTACTGGCCTTTAGGTAGTACGGAAAAAGCAAAGATTAACTGGTATATAATTATTTGGTACTTTATTATGTAGTATGGAAATTTGACTATTTTCATGCATGATGTAAAATTCATCTCTGTACCTTTCATGTAAAGAGGGAACCAAGTTTCAGAAAACACCTGATTTTTCTAATTTTCTTTTTTTTACAGTGAATTTTATAGCAAGAGTGACAATGAAGTATTCTATATGTTATATATTAATAGTAACTCAGTGATCATTTTTAGTTACTATTGAGATTACAATTCAATTTTTTTGTTTTTATTCAAGAATTATAAGAAATGAATTTGTTGGTTTTGAAATTTGTTTCTTTTAGCTTAGAACTTGTTAAGGGAAAATTAAAAAACATGTATCTTCTGTACCAACTAAATCTAAATCTAAATAGAGTTCTGATTTAAGTATGAACAAAGTGAAGTTAGAATGAAGTGCTATAGTTTGGCAATTTAAAAACTGTGAGCTACTGCTCATAGTATGTTTGATGAATATAGTAGAAAAAACATTTTCATTTTTTTTCTCCTTTATTGTATTAAGATGCAGCTTTATGAAAGATTCCAGTCCCTGTCTTGCAGTAGATGCCTCATTTAGCTAGAGTACTTTAGTCTGCAGCAGCAACAGAATGAGCACCGTCATCACTGTGAGGGACACCCACTCTAACATTTCTGTTGTTGATGGTAAGCTGTGGGAGGGAGAATGTAAATTTCTAAAGGCCATAGGGTCAGCAAATTCCACTATTAAGATTATAACTTGGAAAATCCTAAACTTCAACCCTCACAGGATGGGTGCTTTGGTATGTTCCCCTTAATGTGCCTTACTCAGTATATATATTGTCAATAAACAGATCACTGTGCAGCAGAGCTGCTTCTCAATTACATAAGTTCAAAATTGCACCTATTTGTAATACAGCTTGTGTAATTTACTTGTATAAAATAATGGTCTCTTTTATCTTTTTTGTCTCTTTGTTTGAGATCTTTTTCTTACCAAACACTAACGGCAAAAGGTATCTGCAGTTTGAGTAACAGTAAAATATGTTCTTACCTCTTTTGCTTCATTCTGCATTTTCATATTTTCTGCAATGTATTTCACACTTTCAATAGCATCTCTCATTTCTGGTGACAAAACTGAAAATGAAAGCATAGGATCTACAGACTCAGAGCTTGAACTTCTAGTGAGATTGCCACTGAAATCCGAGAACTTAGTGCGCTGATACTGACAGCAGCTGCACGCCATATCTTGACAAGCAAAGCCATCTTTGCAGCATTTGGTTTCAGAACCGTTGATGCAATTTAAGTTTGAAAACTCAGAGGTGAATAATGGTTTTGGCTTCTGATTATTCTCTTCATCACTGGCAGGCCTTGTCATGAACATGATCCGGGGAAGTAAGTTCAAGAAAATGGTTCTCACCCACACAGGCATTGTGTGTGTCTTGGGTGTTCTGTAGTGCACATTTAGTACAAATACTGTAATGACAATGGATAGAGTTACAAATATCATGGTGAAAAGGAGGTATTCCCCAATAAGGGGAATTACCAGGGAAGTAGAAGGTATGGTTTCTGTGATAACAAGAAGGAAAACTGTTAAAGAGAGAAGCACTGATATGCAGAGTGTCACCTTCTCACCACAGTCTGAGGGCAAATAGAAAACTAATACAGTCAGAAAAGAAATCAGCAGACAAGGAATAATCATATTGATAGTGTAAAATAAAGGTAAGCGCCTGATGTAAAGAGAATATGTGATGTCTGGATATATCTCTTCGCAACAGTTGTATTTGATGTCATGTTTATACCCAGGAGCTTTAATTATAGCCCATTCTCCGCTCTCCCAGTAATCTTTCAGATTCATTGTAGAGCCAATTAGAACTAAGTCAATTTTGGCTTTGTCGTAAGACCAGGAACCAAACTTCATGGTGCAGTTCTGATAATCAAATGGGAAGTAGGTTACGTCTATTTTACATGAACTTTTAAATATAGCTGGAGGCATCCAGGTCACATCACCCGTGTATTTTAAAAGGGCCTTTGTCTTGTCATCAACCTGGAAATCCCCAACTGCACTGTAAAGCAAGTAAAAATAGCAAAAATTAGAATTATCTACTCCAGGTAGTTTCATACATTACGATCATACACATGAACTCTTTAGTCTGTTTTGGGGAAGTCAGCCATTACTTGGGGCTGAATTGCTCATGCAAGACTGACTCAGTGACCATCATAAATTTGCATGGTTAAACTGAAATTAACAGCTCTGTAAACTCACCAGGGAGGAGTTGAAAGCAAATATTCTCCCTTATTAATACCATGGCTTGCTGCAATCAATATTCAAAATGGCAAATAACAGATTGCAAATGAGTCTTGTAGGCCTCTTCCAACTGAATTATTTCATTCTATTCTATCCTAGATTGATCAAGCACATCAGAACTCATGGGGTGATAAGAATATTACTGGTATTTCCACCTCTTCCATGGACAGTGCAGGTAGTAACTATGGAAGGAGGGATTAGGGTTGGATGTATCTTTGCATAAGGAGTGTATTTGGTAAGAGGTTAAGTCCCACTTTGCTAACTTACATGATCCAGTTGAGTATATGAAAAAGTAAAATTAAAGGGTAATTTGAAGTTTTAAGGCCCCAGTTAGAAAAGGAGTGTCATCACTGTTGATCCATAGACCTGAGTTTTGGATCTGTGTAGCTGAGTCCATTTCTATGAGAATTGCATTCTTACAGATCCATTTAGTTATGGTTTGGCTCTTTACAGTCTCAGAAATTGACATCTAAAGTAAACTATCTGTGGCTTTTATTTGTCAAAGGTGTCAAATTGTGAATTTGCTAAAAAGCTAGAATTTGCATTCTTTTCAGTTAAAGTTGTGACTCACAGGGGCTTGTGAAGGGGAAAAGCCAAGTTCACTTTGGCCTGCTCACTTGCAGCTCCAGGTTAGAGCTGGCTCCTGCCCAGTGATGCTGACATAGCCGGCATGAAGGTGAGAACAGCAGTGGAGGGATGCAGGACACAGATGTGTTGAAAAGCAGCTTTTCAGTGCATTCTGTGAACTTGCTGCTGATTTTTTTAGAGCTGGTAACATCACCCCTCTGTCCCTGAATTAAGAAGTTAAATACGCAAGAGCCTTACTTGTTATATAAAACAATATCTGGCTTCCAGATCTGGCCAGATGGAACTCGGATGAATTCAGCACCTCCATAGTCTGCTGGATTCCACCGAAGCTTGTAATCATTCCAGATCTAATTATGGTAGAAATGAGTCCATGTTAGGTTTGTGAAGAAACTGAAATTCAGTGGACTAAATCTGAACCAAGTGCTGTCATATCACTTCCTGGGTTGATTTATTTTGGATACTACAGTGTTTAGATGTTTCTTTAACAATCACATACGTGTGGTGTTTGTTCATATGCAGATTGTAGGTGGGCCTAGATATCTAGGCATTATATACATATATGACTTAAATATATGTGGCTGTCCCAGGAATGCCTACTCAGTAGCTGGAACAAGCTGAAAGAAGGAATAAGATACTCTCTTTTCAGAGAGTGTAGGATTGTAATAATAACTTTTATCTCAAAAAAAGAGGTATCTATGGGACAGTGAGAACAAGTTCCTGGAGGCTGCTGGTGCAAGTTGTGAGCATCAGTTGAGAGACCTTGGGTCAGTGAGAGCTCCAGCGTGTTATGGCTCAGGCCTTTGTCACTAGCACTTGTTAAACCCCATTTTAACAAACTTGAATGTCAAGCTGAAGGTGGGAACTAAGGTGGTTACTAAGCTGACTGCGACAGTGAGTAACTGCATTTTTTAAGAGCCTTTTTAACATGAAGTACACATTTTTCGTTTGTTGTCACTTTACGGGAGCTAACCAGCACCAAGTGGCGCTGTGCGGGACTCCGAGCCGAGGTGCTTCCTTTGCGTTGATGTCTGCCAAGGTAGCGATTTGGAAGTCTCCAGAGCAAAAATCCTGTATTTAGCGACTGCAGCAAGTGTAGCAGCCTTGCTCTCCTCCCGTCCCGTCCCTTCCCTCCCCATCCCCGCTGCTCCGCTCCCGTTCTGTCCCCGCCTGCCGGGCCCTGCGGCGGCCGCCGGGGGGCAGCAGCGCCCTGGGGAAGCGCTCGGGCGGCACGGCCGGCGCGGAGCGGGGGAGCCGGGTCTGCTCTCCCGGCATCCCGTCCAGGGCTGCTGTCCCGGGATGCTGCCTAAGGATGCTCTCCCGGCATCCTGTCCAGGGTTGCTGTTCTGGGATACGTCTGTGCCCCGCGGGATCCGAGCCTGGTGCCGGCCCCGAAGCCCGGTACTCCCGCGGCCCACAGACGCCTCGCTGGGCGGGCGGCTCTTGTGGCCCCGGGTCGCCCCGGCGGAGCGGGGAACACTGCCGCGCCGGAGGGGCGGTGAGCTGGTGCCCTCTGGGCTGTCACTGAGCGCTACTTACGTGCTTCAGCCACAAGTTGGTTTCCATGATCTGGTTGACTTCGTCCTGGAAAAGAGAGGCGTGTCGGGAGAAGCGCCGGCCCTGCCGCGCTGCCCAGCGGGCCGGTACTCACCACCTTCACCAGCTGCGACATGGACACCTCGAACTGGATGATGACGGGGTCCGAGACGTTCTTGACGGGGCGTACGAACTGGTTGTAGCTCTCGAAGAGGGCCGCGTAGAGCCGGTGCTCGGCCTCGGAGCCGCCGCAGCCTGTGGAGGGCACGGGATGAGCTCCGGGCCAGCCCCGTGCGGGGCAGGGCTGCCCTGGTACTGCCCTGACTGCTCAGCATCCCCGGGCGCTGGGCAGAGGCCCAGGCCCTCCTAAGCGGGAGCAGTGTGCCATGGGGGCATTCGCTTGGGCTGCGAGAAGGAGAGCAGTGAAAGGTAATGCTACGACACAGGTTTTCTAACACACGTCTGCAAATGAGTTAAAGAAATAGTTTTGGGGAGTTACTGAGGAACTGGGGGTGCAAAAGCCCTTTCCCCTCACAATCCCAGTCCCCCAAACCTGGCAAAGGAGAGAGGAAAGGGAAAGTGTAGCCCAACAGACCAGGCCTCTGGTAAGGGGTAAGAACACCTCGCAGTAGGAGGAGTCCCAGGAAATGAGAAGTTTGCTTTCTAGTCTGAGTCATGATTGCATGATTACAGTGAGGATAACAACCCGCTTCTTAAAATATATTTTTTAAAAAGGATTAAAATTTGATTAACTGTTACACTCAAAGACTTTTTAGCACACTCAAAGAAATATGCTAATTACCCTTTATTATTCTAAGTAGTTTTTATTTATAATAGATTCCTATTGTCCTTTTGCCACTCATAAATGCAGTTCATCGTACCCTGTGGCCAACAAAAAAGCCTCAAACTGAAATTCTTAAACAGCAAGGTACTTGACCTGTTTCAGGATGAGGTGTGAGAGCCTGTATTTTACACTGCCATTTTACTACCAAACTCTAGGCAATAACCATCCTGACAGTATTAGAAGCCAGTGGCCTTTTATTTTTAGAGGGCTATCTCTTAAACTTTCTTGTGGACAACACATGCTCATGAATTCTAACTGAAACACCAGAAAAAGTGTTTTGTCATTAATGTATAGCACTATGCAAATTTGGCAAAGGCACAAACTGAAGTCTGTTGAACATATTCTACAGTTCCTTTGAAACAGAAATATGGATATATATGAAATATGAATATTTGCAAGGACATGTTTATTTTCTGTTAGTTGTTTTTTAGTAGAGGAGGAGGGGAGGCAGAATTATCTGCAGGTAACAGACTACACAAAGAAGGTGTTACTTTTGAATCTGGGGGACCTCACCTATCCCTAAGACAAGGATTCCCCTCATGTGAAACTATTCAGCTAAAAGGTCTTTTGTTTGCTTTTGGTTTTGTTTGGTTGATTTTAACCCCTTGTGCCTTCCCTTGTTCACTTGGAGTGCAATATTGTTTTCAGATTAGTGAAATCATTCAAGCCAACTCGCTAACTAAAAAATGAACACTTTTTAACTGCCAGTCTTGGCCATATTATTTCTTGATATCTTCTATCTCTTAGATTGAGATTTCCTGGAATAAATACCCCCTAGTCTTTTAGGTAAATAATTTTAAATCTAGATCTTAACAACTATTATAGTCAATCCCAAACTGCCAGCCTTTTTACACGGTACCAGCACTCTAATTAAATCTAGCATCCACTTTTTCTAGAAAATGTATTCATGTGGGGTTTTTTTGTTTAACTATTCTGTGCTTTCCATATCTGCAGAGATGTGCTGTTTGCAGCACATACTTAAAGCTCTTTAATGTTGTCACTTTTTTGTCTTCTCTGCAATATGTGAAACCACACCCATATGTGTGAGGTGCTTTTCCTTCGTATTAAAAAAATGGCTTTATGTGTCCTGTTTGGCATCTTTAATCAGGACTACTTAACTACTTTGCAAGGATAAACTTACCCCACCCCCCCCCGCAAATGAACAACAAGCTATGTAACAGAAAGCGCTGTACCACAATTCTGTACATTTGCCCCTTAGGTTGGAGAGGGCTTCTGCACTTCTTAAAATAACTTGCACCAAAAGCATCTCCTGCTCCCCCTTTCAACCCTCCCTTCGCCATCAAAGAATAACAAATTAAGGATCACTCACCTTGACAGAGAAAGCAAACAGCAGCAGTTAGAAGGAGAGTGTTCAGGCTCTCCATGGTGTTACGAATTACTGCCTGTGGACAGAGGCTGCTGAGGATGAGCTTCACTGCCAGGACTGTAGGAGCACAGGGAGCAGGGAGGGCTCGGCTCCCCCGATGCGTGAAATGCCTGCGAGGAGCAGCCGGCAGGACCCTGAGCGCAGCTCTGCGCACTGAGCTCCCATTAGCTTTGCTGTGCTGCCCCCTTTCAAGCTACCCAGGCTGTCAGAGCTTTGGGAACAGCAAATAAAGTGCAGGAAAAACAGATGCTATTGTAGGCAAAGAGCAGTCTTCTGGCACAGATAGTGGGCAAGAGTCCTTAAAATGGTGCATAAATGAGCTCAGTAATCTGACAACACTGAAGAGTTTTCCAGCCAGCTGCTATACAGGATCCTTATCTATCAGAAGCTTATGCCAATCTTCTAGGGGAAGTTTAATTAATACAAATCTTGTAATTGAATTGTTCTGAAATGAATATCGACATTAGGGATGCCTGATTTAGCAGTGAACTGAGATCATGGGACCTGATTTCCAATTACGCTGTTGAGGTTTTTTTCCTGCTTGTGTCTCATCTCACAAGAGCATGTGCTGGGTGCTTGACCATGTAAAAAGAATGTGCTATTCCCAAGGAGTAATTAAAGGCATGTACAGTTGGTGGGATCTGAGCCCAGAGTGGTAAACATAGCAGCTGGGATGTGGCAAGAATCTGAGGGCTTTGAATGGAAATCAAACTTCACCAAACCCTTGAGAATAACTGTCTTTGGACCATTCCTATTTTGTAAATTAGAAAGATGAAATTTAAGAAGGGGAATATGAGCACAGGATCCCAACTTGATCCCACAAAACCTTTTTGTTCATGGGAAAGAACACTAGAAAGAAGGAGGAGCTGTTTGAAGTTCAGCCATAGAATCATGATTTCCCAGGTGCCCATCAGCTTCCTTGTTAACTTACATGTCACCTTTTGCACTGCCCTCCCCATCTGGAGTGACCAGGGGATGCAAGGCTCGTGCAGTGGTTGTTGCACACATCTGTTTAGAAGGAGGAAGGGGGGAGAGAACAATATGGGATTCTACCCCCATTTTTAGAACCGATGAGAAGGAAGCCCTCTGGGACAGGAGCTGCACCCACAGGTGCTTCACTGTCTGCCCTTAGGGAAGGATAAGCAATGACCCCGTTTGGTGCTGTGTTAAGAGGTGGCAGTAGGAGAAAGAGCACCAGACTGGGTTCAGTTCTTGGCACTGAGCTTGTTTATCCTGTTAGCCCTATCTCTCAGAACATCATTCACTTTGTCCCCAGACACATGGTCTTATGATAATTTCTGTAATTCTATTAGTGTGGAGGAAATAGGCTTTACTGTCCATTTGATTTTATTTCTTTTTTTTCCAGAGAACTCAGCTGCTTGGTCTTTTAGCTTAACCCTTTGTGGATAGTTTTGGTTTTGCATTTCCAGGGCACTGAGGCTAAATGTTTTTCCTTTCTGTCTCCTTGCTATAAGCAGCATTATAACTGAGAATTTTGTTTGTTCTTTTTAACCCCAACTAGAAATGAGTTAAAGCTTCAAAGATCAGACCATAATTGGTGTTCCCCAAAAGTCAATGTTTAACCTGAATAATTTGGAAACACTGATCTGCAGAGGAAACGAAGAGCCATAGCACCAAGAGATATAGATATTTTAGCTTAATTTGCCTGGTTACTGAAATTTTCAGTGGTGGTTGTATGGCACAGATATTTTGTTTCTAACATCCCATGCTGTATCTCCTGGTGAAATCAGCTCAGAATTGTGGTAGAATTATTTTTATGGCTGGGGAGGGTGATGTGATGAGAACACGTCACCATGACTGCATTGCAGAACTACACAGAAGAAGAATTTGTATGGGTAGGGAGAAGCTGATCTGCCCAGGAAGATCTGCAGTAACAACCAATGCAGCCTTTGTTCTTTAATAAACATGCTGCTATTAGAGGGTTTTTGCTTTGTTAAGATTTGTTAAGATTAAATCTTAGTCAACTCAGGTGATGAAGAAAAGAACATTTTCCCACCCTTGGTCTGGGATATTGATGCTCCCAGTTGTTCCCAGTTTACTTGCTGTTGTTCCCAGTTTGCTGTGGCTACAGGGCTGCAGAAAGAGTCCCCAATAAACTCATCTGAGTGCAGGTGGTGAGTGGTGGTGTTGGAATTTCTACATGTTCTGATGGAAGGCAAGATTGGTTCCGGATTAAAGAGTTTTGTAATGGTAAGGAATGGAGAGAAACCAAACAGAGGTTTTTCCTTACTGGTAGGGAAGCAAAGACTGGTTACACACTACCACTGAAAAATAATTTTAGTGTAAAATACATTTTGAATGTCCACATTTTTTTTTAATGGAAAGCATTATGGTAAAACCCCTGAAAAGTAGAAATGTTGACATTTATTTTATTCAATGAGTTGGGACATTATCATATTCATATCTGCCTGCAAGAAGACATTTTTGATATTTCCTTTTCTCCAATCCTTTAGTTTTAAAATCTTGCTAAAAAATAAAAGCAGAAAACCCTGTAATTCTTTGACAAGTTAAACTGGGAGCAGTTCTATCTATTATGTAGGTGGTGCTGCCGAGGGTTAGGCAAAAATAGGATTTGCCAATTGGAAAATGCAGTTTTAGGAAGTCAGATGTTTCAGAATTTTAGGACTTCGGGTGAAATCTTTTTAGGACTTTCGGGTGAAATTAGCAAACTAATCCATAGTTTGCTATGGATTAAATTATATCTGGAAATGCTAAAGATACAGAGGTGGTTCCCAAGAACATAAATAGGAAAGAGAATATTTTTCACTCATGATTAAAAAGGAGTAAGGTGGCCACGGTGTATGAAAAGCACCAGAGCCCACCATTTCCTGGATGAGGAGCTCTGGTTCTGCAGGGATCTCCCTGGGGCCAGCGATGTGCCTCTTGAAAGCTTTTTCTGGGTTTGTCAAGTCTGAGGACTTCATCTGCCTGGACTCTGTGATAGCTGCTAACTGAGCTGCCAAATCCTTTCTAAAACTTTTGTCCATGCTGAGGATAATTCAGCTGAAGGCTGCAGTTACAGAGCCAAGCATTATCAGTCTTTACTGCTCATAGAGATAAGGCCAGTTCTGAGATGGGAGCACCTGGGGCCTCATTTCAGATGCATTCAGGCAGTGAGGGGGAGGATAAGAGGGAGACAGACAGGAGAGTAATGAGGGTAAGAGTGGGACAGAGCCCAAAGTGCTGCTGATGCTGGGTGAAAACAATAGAAAGGGGTCTGTGCTCTGCACAGGCCCTTGTCAGTCAGGGGGGCTGCAGCTGCTCTGCTGCATCCATGGCTGCCTGGCTGGGTGAGTCCCTGTCCCTCCTGCCCTGAAGGAGTGTGCAGCAGCTCTTGCAGCGTTTGTCTGCACTGCCTCTTTCAGATTCCCTGTTCAGCGTTATTTTGATATTTAAAGGGCCTTCACCTTTACACTGCCTGCACAGTGCTGGCAGCTTCTCTGGCTTCCCTGTGCCTTCTCTGTAAGCAGAAAAAGCTGTTCAGCAGCTGGGGCAGTGTGTGCACCTGTGGTTGGGATGTAACCTAACATACAGCAGCATCTCCTTGCCTGGGGAAGGCAGCCCTCTGCTGCCGGGGCTGTTCGTGCCCCATCTCAGCTGTTGTTACAGGTGCCTGCAGAGAAGCAGCCCCACTCTCTAGGTCTGAAAAGGAGAAGGAAACATTTGGGGCAGGGAAAGCCCGTTTGACCCATTTCAACTTTACACACCCACCCGTCACCATGGGAGATGGCCGGGGGCTGCCCCCTCTGTGAGAGGAGGATATAGTGATCCAGGGTGTACCTGCATCACTGGGACAGGCAGTCCTCCAGTTATCCCTCACCTCCCTGCCCTGTCTGTGTCAGGGACACAGTGCTTAGAGGAAGGGGAATGGAAGGGAGGGTGACAGTGTGAGCCCTTCCTTCTTCTAACGTGAGGCTGAAGACAGCCTCACCCACCCCACTTGTGATACTTTTACCCACCTTCTCAGCCTGCCGGGCACCCGGCCCTGCTGAAGTGCTCAGGCCCTTGGGGAGCTCCCCCAGGGATGGGGGATGCCACTGGTGCAGGGGGGGTTCAGCCACAGGCTGGGAGGGAGTGAATGCAACCCTGCAGCTGCTTGGAGCAATTGCAAAGATGTGAATGCAGCTGTTTGGCACAGCTAAGTCTGTGTCCTTATCTGAGGCTGCCTGGGAATGGCAATCTAGGCAGAAATGTAGCTTGGTCTTAATGAAGGCAAGTAGGGCTGGAGCTGTCTTCAGCTGTGGCTTGTTGAAGAACACAGGCTTAGGTGTCAACTAATCCCCCAGGACAGGTGAGCCTCAAATCCCCTTCACAAGTAATAGTGGATTTCAAGTTTGTTCACCAGGCATTAGTTGTACTTACCAATGGTGATACAATTGTTGTGTGTCCTCACAGCACCCCAAGGAAAAACTGAGATTGGTTTAACTTGAAAGGTGCCAGGAGCCCACTTCTCTTTTTGCAGGTTACCTGGAACAACCTGTGGTGGGATTGTCCTGCGATGGGGGTCTAGTGCCTCGATCTGTCCTTTGCCAAAGACTTTAAGACTCTACGTGCTTCCCTAGCTGGTTTGTTGAGGGTTAGAATTAAATCCACATCAATATCTCTCCAGAAAGCACACGGGTCTGTGTGTGCTCACGTGTCCTCTCATTCTTGCTCCCTTTCACCGTTGCTTTCCTTTGCTTGTAGCCTTAGACTCATTAAAGTGTGTTTGTGCTCCAGATACATGAGCTGTTAAACTTGCAGGAAATTTGAGGACTAAATCTATATAAAGGAAAATTTTATGTTTTATTTATATTTCATCATCAAACAGAGTATTATATACATGTTTGTTTATCATACATTAATTTGGCTTTTGTTGATCTATTGGCTACCAGAGATGGCAAGGTGAGAAACCTTTCAGTGGTTACCTCAGAAGTGTTTCTGTTTCTCAGTTCAGATGTAAGTATCAAACCTACTTGCAAAGCTCTTTATAAATCAGACACAAATAATTTTGATGCATTTGAAGGAAGTAAATTTCACAGCAGTACCTTCTTTGTAATAGGGAAATTGCAGTATTCTAAGGAAAGAAAATATCCTTCCTAAGGCAATATATTTAAAATACATAATAATAATAAGATGATGATGATGCCAGGATGACATCTTGTGCAGTAAAAATCTTTCTGTAATGTTCAGACTTCAAATAATTGAAAAAAGGGCAAGAAGTACTAGACTCACTAAAAAAAACCCACAGTTTTCTCTTTGTTTTGCTTTTTTCCTATCCCAGTAAGTCAAGTTCTACTTTCCTTTTCCCTACTCTAAGGGATGTAAGTGCAACTCACTTGGCACCTCTGTGGAGTTAACAAAAGGGAGCTGAGAGCAGAATGAGACCAAATGTCTGTGTAAGTATTGACAATTTTAAATAATGGCTAAGGGTTTATAGCAGCAGTGTGGTTTTGAAAAAGTGGTTGCAGAAATAGTCCAACAGTCCCTAGGACACAAACAAGGACAAATATCCAGAGAAACAGCCTGTCCACTACCATGGCAACATACTTCCAATCTTCAATGACCTGGAAGAAAAAGCCAATTAAATATATTAGTAATTTGTCATATTCTTTTGGTCTTCCTCTTGCTAATGTGAGGTTTTTTTAATCAAAATAAAAGGGAACTGATCTCAAGGTTCAGGGAATAAACTTGCTTTAGACTTGTAAGAGATTTTTCTCCTACAACCTGTCTGAGCAGTGGAGAAAAATACAGTAAATATTTCTTAGCTTTCTTGGATACATCAGGAACTGAGTGTGGCTGCCTGGTGTGGTGACAGCCCTGAAGGACCCACACTATAATCCAATAAAGGAATTTTTTTTCTTCAATTTTAGTTTGTAAATTCTGTTAATCTCAGTGGGCAAAAATAGATGATGTTTACTGCTGTTAAACAAGGTTAGCTTCAGAGTTCTTTTCTTCTCAGCAGTCATCTTATTCATGGGGTTTAATGCATGTTAATACTGTTGCTTTTATTAAAATCCCTTTTTGCCCTGCTTAGATTTTGTCTCTGACTGAAATTGCTAACTAGGCTATTTTTGTAAAGGGGAAATATATCAATCTTCATTTGCATCTCAGGAATAATTTTTCCTCTCTCATTGATTCTAGTTACACAGGGGATGTCTTCACATCAGTGACTTTATCATCCTTGTCAGTTGAATCATGTCTGATATTAGACCATTACATAGTTTTCCTTCAGTGCACACTTTTAATTCCCACTGCTGCTAATGGGAATTGAATGCTTCTGCGGTCAGACCATATAAATGTACATGAACAGTTGTTATCAGACCATTGTGATGAGGGAAGGAAGCAGAGAATAAAGTTATGAATCTAGAAAAATTATATTTAATATCAGAGGACCATATGTGAAAAGCAGTAAGTGGATTTTCAATATATGAAATGCTCTTGAAAATTGTTCTTACTATCAAGTGAAAGCTTTGTAGATCCTTTAGTTTGCAACACATCCTTGCAAGAATTTCTGAGCTATTAGAAAACCTTTTCCTGCACTATGAAGTTGGCTTCTGTTCAGTCAGTTTCAATGTTTATAAGTTCATGTCTAATGTTAATAGCTGAATTTCTTTATTTATATTGACAGTAATTTCAGTTAATAGAAAACATGGACTACTCAGCAGCATGCTTCTCTAGTGACTGCTGCAAGATCAGAAACCAGACTTTATTTAATCTGCTTGGCTGAGGGAATGGAAGCACAGCAGGAATAGAGAACCTGGAGTCTCACTGTGGTCTAGGATTAGAGAGAGGACAATGGTAGGTATGAGGATAATTTTTCCCAACTTTGGGGGCTTGTCTAAAAAAAAACCTGTGACCCAGCTGAATTTTCCAAGCATTATTCACAGTGTTTCAGCTCTATTGTGCTAGCTAGTGGCCTATGAGTAGGGCAGGGGAATAGAGCAGCCACACAGCTTAAATAAAGTATTTCTCCTAACCAGCAATGAGTCTGGTGTATATATAATAATATATATATAAATAATGAAGAAAGTGTCAGCTCTGCTGAGGTTTTTAATCCTTCCCATGGTGTTTGCCATATACAGACAGCTATCTTAGTCTAGAGAGGGTGTTTGCAAAGGGCTTCCACCAATTTTGCTAAATCCTCCTGCTGTGCTCGGTTAGGTAAATTAATGCATGAGCTGCAGGTACGTGGTTTCTGATGAACCTGGTCTGGCCATGGATCGAATGACAGTCTTACTGGTTCACAATGGTGAAAAACATTCTATTTCTAACCTGGAACTGAATATTGTTTTCTTCTCCTGCCAATCACTACTTGAATGTGACAACAAAGCTTTTTTAAGAGTGTTTCATGACTTACTGGGCAATCAGCAAACTCTTTTTGTAGAAATAGCCATGTTATTTATCAGGAGAGTATTTGCAGTTATCAAATTGCTGTCCATTAATGGCATAAGTTATTTCCTCTTATGTGCTATATCTAGAATCTCTCTAAAATCTTGACAATAGCTAGAGAGTTCAAATATGCTTTCTGAGGAATAGCATGTTACCGAGGAGGACAGAAGATGAAGTTTGGAAGGACAGGGATTTCTCATTTTTACTTACACTCTGGTCGTTGTCATCGCTTTTCATGTGCTCTGCTATAAAACTGACTCCATCAATTGCTTCTTGCACTTCAGGAGAAAATTTCGCACCCGTTCTTAACCTAAAATCTCGATGACTGCTGACATTGTCAGGTGTCTCAGAGACTTTCATATCATATCTTTTGGCAGAAGCTGTATTCAAAAAATAGGTAGAGTTCTTGTAGAAGTCAGATGGCTCCATACAAGGATTCTCTGCTTTTGTCTTTTTGCAGTTGCATGGCTTTTGCCGTGGAGAATTATTTTCTGGGCGCTTCATGAACAGATAGGCCGGGAGTCTTTCAAGGAAAACCAGCTTTACCCAAGGGGGCATAGTGTGAGTACTTGGAGATCTGTGGTGGACATTGAGCACACAGACACTGGTAACTATTGAGAAGGTCACCAGCACCATTGTAAACATGAGATACTTCCCAATCAGTGGAACATCTAGAGATGTTGGAGGGACAATTTTGGAGATCAGCAGCAAGAACACAGTCAAGGCAAGCAACACAGATATGCATAAAGTCATTTTTTCACCACAGTCTGAAGGCAAGTAGAATACTAGGATGGCTAAGGATGTAATTAGCACACAGGGAATTATAAGATTGATGGTATAAAAAAGTGGTTTCCTTTTAATAATGAAGTCATATGTCACATCGACATAATTGGGGTCCAGAGGGTTTACAGTCCTTCTTCCTGGGAGTGCTACAATGTCCCACTCTCCGCTTGGTGTGAAGTCGTCCATGCTCGCCATGGAAGTCTTGAGCACCATATCAATTTCTGTGTGGTCGTATGTCCAGGACCGGAACTTGAGGGTGCAGTTTTGTTGGTCAAACGGGAAATGCTTCACCTCAATCTTGCAGGCACTCTTGTAAATGGCTGGTGGCAACCAGCGAATGCTTCCATTGTTCTTTACAATGGCATTTGTGTACAGTGAGACTTCATACGTGCCGTCCGCACTAATGAAAGGAGAAAAGAGAAAGGGGAGAAAGTGATAAAATATTAGGAGGAAAAACTTAGATCAAAACAGAAAAGGTCTGACATTCTTGATCATGTGGGCCCAAGTTGTTCTGAGAATCAAAGTTTAGTAGTACTATTATTCTGAAATCTGTACTATAGGGAGCTATAACTTGATAGGGAGATCAATGTATGCATTTCTTCCAGTCAGAGAGTTGATTTTTGGTCCGATACTTACAGGAAAATTATAAAATTATTATTCAATACCAAATACACACCTCTGTTTCATTCAAAGAAATAAATGTATTTTGTAAATGTTTGCTCAAGTAATTAAAGCTTCCTACATCTCTGAGGGCTGAGCAAAAATGAGACCATTCCATGTGAAAAGAGAGGTACCTTTGATCTGGAGCGTAGCCACTGCTAAGAGCACAGAGCAACACTCCTAAATGACTTGGACAGGAAAATAAGGATGAGCAGTATTAGTTAGAAATGCAGGGAGAGTGTAGGCAGAGGAAATGTAATGATATGGCTTATAATTTATTGCATCACTCCAGTTAATGTTTACTTATTACAAAACCAGAACAGACAAGCCACGGCGTTCTTAGTGCCCACAAATAATCTTGGCTTTGTATCTCTTCCAACTGCTGAACTTCCACCAGGGGAGTCTTCTATGTTCTGATAGGCCCTTTAACTTAGGGAAAAGATGATTATCAGTCAGTAGTATCTTCTCCTGCCCAAGAGTCTGGGCCAACAAGGTAGGGCTGTTTAAGCCATTAAGTATCCCGAGGTAGTGTTTGTTGACAAGGCACTATGGAAAATAGTTATTTCAGTGCTAAGGGTGGTTTTTTTTTCCCCTAAGCAGGGAAATGCTACAAATATCTAAGGCTTGGCACATGTGTCTGAATCAGTTAGGTTTGACTCTGGAAAGGGCTCACCTGGGTGAGGCAATGAGTGCTTGGCACTGAGCTGAGACCTTTGCAGTTAATTCTCGCAGACAGTGAAACAACCAGATGTGGGAGTGAGTGGCTACAGCCACTAATAGGGGTCATGAGTTCATTGCCAATAAAACAGCTATTTTTTGAGAAATGAATTGTATCTTAATTCTGATATATCTGAGTTAGCTTTGCCATCATGCCATGCCATGAGCTGGGCAGAATCCTGGGCTGGGAGTATGTGAGTTCTGGTGCTGACTGCCCTGTCTCAGTGGTGGGAAGAGGCTGGGCTGCACTCTCAGAGCCCTTTGCACAGGCCACAGACAGAGCTGTGGGCATGGGGCCATGCTTTGTGTTTTCTTGAGCACCTCAAACTGACTGATGCCTGTGAAACTCTGCTCCAGCAGCAGGAAGTTACATGGAGCTGTCCTTTAGCTAAAATTTAATTGAAGCTTTGTACTAATGTAGAAATCCAATACAGTGAGGCTTGTTCCTGTGCATTTAAGAAACCTTTTGAAATGATTCCTTTCTATTTTTACAAACTATTAAATGGTATCACTTGGCCAGTAGCAAAAAGAAGTAGAGGGCAGAGACACAATTTACCAGAACAAGATTTGAGCCAGCAGAGTACATCCTAATCCACTGGCTGAATTATTTTGTGACTAATACATTAGGTTTAAGTGTTCATCAAATCTGGTTTCCAGTAGTAGGATTACAAGGACTTAACTCAGTTATATATAAACTTCCTGGGTTTCCCATCTGTATATGTTCATAAATTATCATGTGTTCATGAATTCATTGGTTTTCAAAGTATCATAAAAGTATAAATTTTGATTATTTAAAAAAAAAAGTTTATCATCCACTTCAAGGTTTTGCTAGAGACTTAAACCAAAGCAGAACAAAATTGTCAGTTAACTGTTTGTTTGAAAGAGGAACTGAAGTATGATATTTTTCTCAGTACTATAAAGCAACAGGGTCAAATGTTGACAGATTTATTATGTATTCATAGAATGTTTTTTTCCAATGCTTTATGAAAATGGAATATAATTTGGTTTTCTACATGAATATGAACTAGAGTTATGGTATGTGTGAACTTTGTAACAGATTTGTGTCCTGGGGTCTGTGGTAGAAGGAGTGGGGGAAGAAGGAGACGAAACTGTATCTCAGCCCCTAAGATGTCTGATAGGATTCCAGATGTCTTCTTGCAACTGCACTTATACCTACAATTTATTCTTTCCATACAGTCTATTTTCATATAAATCTGTCTCAGTTGTGAGCCTTGTCATGGATCCTCTGCTGTAGCTGCTCACGCTGCAGACATCTTCCAGCTCTGCTGGAATTTCTTTAACCAGGGTGCTGATGTTACTAAAATTATCTTTGAGCCCAGTAGGCCAGTCAGATACATTTGCCACTATCTAAAAGTGACAAAATTCAGTTTTAAAATTTTACCAGACCTATTTCATTGTTTCTGATGTTTGTTCCTTGGTTAAAATTTTGTTCATTGTCTGCGTAAACTACACCAGTTTTACTTACTTATTGTAAAGGACAATGTCTGGCAACCAGATGTGTTTTGCAGGTATTCTCAGCTTATTTATTCCTTCATAGTCAGAGGGCTTCCAAGCCAGCCGATAATCAATCCACTCCTAAGAGAAGAATTGTACAGTAGTGATGGGAGTGTCCAGACCAGCACTAACAAAACAACCATGTGATGGAGTGAAAGCAGTTGTATTTGTGGTTTGCAAGAGCCATTTCTCTGTGGGTTTGTTACCTGGTTCAGCCAGACATTCGTAGTCATGATCTGCTCCCGTTCATTCTGCAGGGAAAAAACAGAGACAAAAACTGGCCTCTAAAATGTTTCACTTTATTGCAGTAATAAGATTTATACAGTGGGTTTTTGAGCATGATTTTGTCTAGTGTATTTCAAGACAGACATTTCTCTGAGGTACAATGGCCAGTCTTGTACACATACTGATAATAAATAGTAGCCCCATAAATGTAGAATTCCAAATGCCTTTTAACAAGAACAGTTATGGCAGGAGTGAGTGTAGTTGTTTGGAAAGAATGACCACCACCTTGCTAACCTGGTTTCCTCCCCCACCCTACCCCGCTTCTCCACCTTTGATTTGAAACAGGAGGGACAGCTGCCCATCGGGGAGGGCTACATGAGGTTGTGTGAGGTTGGTGTAAGGTTTGCCATGTTGTCTCTCAGCTGGCAGGCTCTGCTTCATGAACTGCTGTCTCTGGACAGAGATCCAGAAGGAAACTTCTCTGTAGAAGATCTATCAGGAAGATTTCTGCAGGAAAATGAGTTTATTCTCTGATCCTGAAGATGCTTGAGATTGTTGCAGCCTACAAGATGCCTAATTTTGTTCTGCTCAAAGAGTGAAACTATAAAGGGATAGGGACTGAGCTGTGCTTGGTCCTTGCCCATTCATCTACCTTGCTTAGGTTGTTGATCACCAGGGCCTCTGGCACAAGACACCTCCCTTTTTATGCCCAGTATCTGCAGTCTGAGGGGACACTGTGCTCGTGGTGGTAGTGCAGGATGTAAGGAGGCATGTCTGTGTCCAGATGGAGTTCCCCAGGAGAGAGAGCACTTAGCTAGAATCATCTGGTATACATGACATTGAATCCTGTGTGTATATGTATATACATCTATGTGTATCTATATATATTATATCCAGTCTGCATGGGTGTATGAAACCTCAGCTGTTTGTACAGTTTCCCTTACGTTCCAACAGAGTCTTTCTCATTTCCTCTTGAATTTCAGAATATAAATTCTTTATGTCTCTAAAAGTTTGCACCAGTCCAGTCACTAGCCCTTACACAAATTCTGACAGGGAGGCAGTCATCTGTATCTTCTCTGTCATCCAGGGAGAGCAGCAGAGTTGAAAGCCCCAGTTCAGGAAATTATTTCCACTTATATACTGGCTCTCGTTCCCACTGCAGTTAATGTTAACCTCTCTTTGTAGAGATGTGTTTATACCTTAGAATAACTGTCAAACACATACTAACGTTGTGGGTGAAAGTGTCTTTTAGACCCACTGAAGTTGTTTTCATGAGGATTGTTTTAACCATGTTAAGCTATTCCAGCCAGAACTAATGTGTGGTTTTCTTTACAACATTCCAGTGTTCTTTATTAATATGCCTGGTATGTCATGTGATTTGGATGTGGCTTTGTAGCTTGTTTTCAGGCCATTGAACCACTTCAGTAGAAGATGGATTAGCATTCCACTGATGGTGGACGGTGTGCGCATTGCTGGTGTGCACTGTCCAGGATAGGTCCTGACCTGGGGTAACTTACAGTAGCTGTACTGAAATCAGTGGAATGATTTTGAATTTTAGATAGATGGAATTCTATTGGATGAAGATCTGGCCCTTGTCCTTCAGTGCTTAGGCATAGACTGATTTCCCCATTGTAGCTCCATTGTGAGGTATAAAACCAGTAAATTGCGTGTGTGGGCTCTGCCTATTAATAGTGTTACACAAATGAGAAAAGAGCAGACATGTAGCAATACCAGTATAACTACTTACTAGTGCTGTGCAGGTAGTATTGAATGTAAAGGCATAGCCTAATTTGCACTTACCACACTGATGAGCTGTGCCAGGGAAACCTGCAGTTCTATGGATACCAACTGGGAGGAGTTGACAGCTGGTCGAATTAACTTATTGTATCTGTCAGGACTCAGTAGGTGGTTCATTAGTTTTTCTTCAGCATCTGCTGCCATGCTTCCTGTAAAGCATCACAAAGCAGGATTATGGAAGGGAGACTAAAGTGACATGATGTAGGGCTCACAGAATAGCTGTGCATCAGATCATCTTTGGGAAATAATGACAGCTTTTGATTTTCTAAAGACTTGTGTGAACAGGAGGATATGGTGCTTGCACTGATATCTGTTCTGCTGAAGTTGACTGTCTTCCACAGAGCACAGATCAAAGCAGATCCCTTTCAGGGTTTTTTGCAATAAAATGTGCAGCTCAAATTGGTAGATACTTTTGGGATTACACTCAGAAATAGAAACTGGGAGCAAACCACCCTTTTAATAGCAGGGGAAGAATAATTCTATGATCCAAAGGGAGGGGCCCAGCTGTAACTTCTCTCTTTAGTGCTGTAGAAGACAGAGCTGCAGGTACACATACACATTTAAAGACTCTGTTTTATGTAGGGAAAACCAGGGGATAAGCTTTAGGAACATAAAGGATTTTTTAATGACTGGGGGCTCTCTGGTAGCTAGTGATGTTTCTGTTTCAAAATTTGAAAACCCAAGGCAGTATGTTAGACTTACTTTATGTGGAAGTAAAACCTGATTTGTGGACTAGCACAAATACTGTAAATCTTTGCCAAAGCTGGAGTCCAGTGACTACAAAATACAGTATCTACAGGTTACTATCAAACAAGCCTGAACATTCCCTGTGGAACAGAGCAGCTTCTGGCACAACCCCAGGGTCATTTATTCTGTTCTCATGTTCTTTGTGTGCTTTTTTAAGTCACCCCAGAGCACTTTCAAACCACTGTTGACCACCTGACCATACTGAGGAGCAAGGTCCCGGTAACATCCTGCCAACAGACCTGAGCCAGAGACATTGTGCTCTGTGTTGGGCAGGTCTGTGTTGTGATGCTGATGAAATTACTGTGTTAGTGAAAGCAAGTTCCAATACAATGGGTAGAATACCTCTTCCATAGAAAAGGTCACCTAATTCAGCTCACCTAATTCACCTCTAGACATTGCAGAAATGAGGGTAGTGTCCTTACAGCATACATGCTTCATTATTTCCCAGAGCAATTTCACATAGTAAAAAAACACTGGCCATGCAAGTATTTTAAATTTGTGGTACATTAATTTATTCTGGGTTTTTTTTATGTTGTAGCATATCCATGAAATTTGGGGAAAGGCAGACATCAAAAGGCCAGGATCAAATAAGCAGCCAATGTTTGTCTGCATGTCTAGAAGGTGCCACATTTCCTTGTGAACTGGGCTGCAAGTTGATAGGCTGAACAAGTCTCTCTTTAAACTTGAAATTCTTCTGAATCCAACTGGGGTTAAAAAAATACCCTAAGACCTTCTTGTTTCTGATCCAGTGAGAAAGTGGAGTGAGGTAAAAAGAAAGATTATCAAAGAGATTTCACATCTAAGGACAACTTTTACTCAAGCTCTGTGGAAAGGTTGAGGTAAACACCAGTCTTGATTTAATTCTTGTAAGACCGGCATGGGCTGTGGCCTGGTAGCCCAAATTCTTCACCTATACCTAACTATAACATGGTTCTTCAGAATAGGTTTTCAAATACTTTCCAAGGCATTGGGAAAACAAATTTGGGTGAATGTGTTTGTTGGGTCAGTTTGTTTTTTGATTCACACTTGCTTTGTACCTCCCTGCAGGTCATTATAAAAGCCCTATACCATGTGATATTTTAATATGACATTTGTTCTCAATGCAAGGTGCCTAATCAAAAGCTTATCAAGCTAGAGCTATGCTGAGTCTTGCTAAGCTTCAGATTCTGGGGTGGTTTTCTTGTGTATAGCAATCAAGGAAAAGCTAAATTTGATACTGTGAAAAAAAGAGGGCCATGTTCTAGGAATGAATCTTCTTGTGGTTATAAGGATAGGTTAGAAGTCCTGTGGTAGTTTAAGAGAGAATCCTTGTTAAAGTTTTTTTATTGTGTTCTTTGATAGAGTTTTATGTTGGGTTTGTTTATAGTAGATTTTTTTTTTAGTAGACATTCCCACTGTTGCACATGTAAGTGGTGAAAACATAGGGCTATAATTCAAATATAAATAAATTGTCAGTTGGTTTATTTCATTCAGTGGTCACTGATTACTGTTATCAAAGATGTGAGTTCTTGGTTGAATTGTTAACTATGTTTTCACTGTATTGCTGCCTTTGCCTGTGGATATTCCAGCACAGGGAGTATTTGCTAAACAGGGAAGAAGAAGTAGGAACTGTAGAATATTTGCAGAAAGCTAATTCTGGATTTGTAATTAGTTTTTATTCTGAAACCTGCTTTTAGCAATCAGAGTCGTCTGGTCTGCAAATCCAAACATGCTGTGGGGTCTGCATGTCTGATGAGAACAGCTCAGATTTCCAAATACTAACTGTTAATAAACTTTATGTGGATTAATGACAAACCATGACTTTAATTATAAAAAATACTTATTCAACAATTAATCCCTTTGAGAAATTATTACCTGTTCTTAGTGAAGGCATTCCTTCAGTAGGGATAATCCTTTATAAAATTCCAGCCTTTGTAACTTAGTAATCAGAAATAAAGGGGCTGCTCTGTCACCTGTATCATACACCACTAGATGTCAGCCCTGCACTGCCTTAAAACTTGTTGAAACCAATCTCTCTGTAAATATTGGCGAAAAATGAGTGTTTCTTCTCTAATTTTTACAGTCTACTTTCCATTAACAATCTACATATAAACCAGATGGCAATTAATGAGAACAAAATTACCAGGCATACAGTTTCATCTTTATGTGCCTTGTGTGTCAGTAGCCAGGCCTTTGAAATGTCTCTTTTTCCTCTCAGGGTTGGAAGAAATGGAAGTGCAGTTTCCCCCACAAACTGTTTTTTTTTCCAAATAGCAGTAATCACCAGAGATGTTGCAGACGGTAGACTGATGCTTTTAGACAAATTATTTTAACAACAATGATCAAGCAGTCCTAATTTGGGAGTGGAGTATCTTTGTGTACTGGAAGCAGTAATAAATAAAGCCCATTGGAGTGGATCCTGAGCTGGGGAAATTATTTTAGCTTCACTGAACGTGCTACACAGCTGCTCTCTGACAAGGAGAGCAATCACCACATAACTTGCAGTACACATTCCTCAGTAAGTTTGTTTTCTCTGTGGGACTATGAGCATTAAAAAAAATTGCACCAAGACGCTTCCAATTTCACAGCAGAAGAAACTAAACTACAGACTTCATTCACTCTGCTGTGGAGACTTTCCTTTTTACATAGTCTAATCTAAATACATAAAATGAAATATCTAGACATCCTGTGTTACGCTGCTTAATTTCAGAGTAATAACAAATTCATTGGAGTGATTTCCACAGAAAAGAATAAGGACCAATGCTGAGAGATACAGGCAAGTTCACTGTTATTACTGTCTACATTTCAAAATGTAACATAAGACATACTTCTAATTTCTCTGAACTCAGTTCTCATAATAAATGTTGAAATAATATTTGTTTAGAAGTAGCACTGTAGCATGTGTTACCATTTTAATCCTTTACTCTCTCACACATAAGTGACATACCAAGTTCCCATCTGTAATTAGTAAAGAGCAAGTAAGAAGCAGCAATGAAGCAGTCCCATTATCTTCTCTGAAATTACTTCATGATGTTGTTACTTCGCAACATACTCTCAAGCAAAAAGATTTTCATAACCTCTTAGAAGAACACATGCTGATTTGGAACGGTTTTTGTTCTAATGGAAGTAGCAGTGAATTTACTGTATTTTAAAGATTTTTAATTTTTACACTGAAATTCATGCAAATAAAAAAAGGAAAATCTCAGGGGTTTAGAAGTGTATAATTTAAAAATCTAAAGTGGGCCCTCACTCTCCTTTTGTTACAAAGGAGATGTTTTCTGAAGTTGCCTTTCAGACAGAAGAAACAAAACAGGTGTGGAATGAATAGACAAAAATGGGAAGTGTGTGATCTGATGATCTTGATTTAGTTTCAGCCAGTTTCTCTCAGAGCACTTCAGAGGAGCCTCTCCATGGGAAGAAGCTCCCATGCTAAATGCACTATTTCATGCTGCTGTCAGGCTGTTGTATTGGCTAAAACATATCCAAGAAATCCAGACAGACTGAGGGAAATGTTCTTGTATAAAAGGCATAAATATATGGTTTTTGTAGCATATATTTACATATGGCAACTTCATTTAAACTGTTTCCATTCTAATTTTAAAAATTAGGAAGTATGAACTTTGCAAAATATAGGAACTTGACAAAATAATGGTAGAAGGATGAGATCTGTCGTATTTATGGATCATGTCATGGTCCATTTTTTCACCTTCAGCACAATATGCTGCTCTTCCTACCACAGATGATCCTGGGAGCATCTAAAGGGATATTATTTAGTCATTATCATTGTTATGTCCTACAGTTATGTAATTTTATATCCAATCTGTGTGTCCATATTCATCGTAGTGCATGTGCTGATACCAAACAAGCCCAAAACAACACTAAAATAATCAATTTTATACATCCTCTTAAAGTCAGCAACCTCCCGAGGTGATGGTTACGAATTGTCTGTGAGCTCATGTCACTGCCCTACCTCTTACCCCCAAAAGCTCCCACTGTTCTGAAACCGTAGGAGAAAGAAAAGGTCACTTACCGTTCAGACAAAAGGAGCCCACCACAAAGAGAACGAGGGTGTACATTTTCCTCATGGCAGTGAGAAGATGTGGATTACTGTTCTGCTGCTTAGACAGCTGGCAATAGACTCTGTTGGCAGGGATGCACAGGGAAGAGATGTAAAAGCAAACCTGAATCTTGGAGGTATGAAATGCCTGGAAAGAGACAGACAGTAGGACCTGACAGAAGCGTTCTGCAAAGTGCAATTTTCGTGAGCATAGTGGTCCCTCCCCCTTTGCAGCTGTTTAAAGAGCTTTGTGAAGAGGAAAAGCAAATAAGAAGAGTGAACATAATGTGATAATGTTGAAAAAGAGGAAATGAAAGAGCAAGCTAAGGGACATGATGTGCAAAACACAACTGCTTAATTCTTGCTACTAGATAACATTTAAAAGGCTTTCTGATTAATGAGTGCAGTGGGTGAAAATAGCTGTGTGGGAAGAACTGGTTAAACTTCGTGCCATAAAACCTCTTGGTGTCAATAAATTATAGCCCCAGCAGAGTGTTATTTTCTGTGTCAAGAGAGAAAGTTTAGTACCTGCTGCCAACCCTTTTCCACTCCAAGGCCCACACGTGTGATCCCTTTAAACTAGAGCTCCAAAAACTTTTTGAGAGCACCAAGAGAGGAACAGAAAATTTGTTGTCATTAGCATCTGATAGGATTTTTAAAAGAAAGCTAAAGCAATCTGTGGTGATGTAGCAGTAGGGATAAAGGCACTCCAGAGGAGCATTAGAGAAATTCTGTGGAATTCATCTTTTAGAGCTAAAGGGTTTAGCAGACTATAGAGTGTCATGTGTTTTGGGACTTGTTATGGGAAGATTTGTGTAGAAGGAGGGGACAAGAAGATCTTCTGTGCCCTTTGAAAGCACTGTAGGACAGGCTGAAGTCCATGGATAGAAAAAAACCAAAGCAACTTTGATCCCCTGTAACTTCTAAACTTTTCTATACGTACATGTAACCAATTTTGTTTAGAGGTGCATTTATTATATTTATGCTGTGCAAATATCTCAGATGATAAAAATTTCTGTGGACTATATAGTGGAATTGATGGTTGGTGACTTCTGTGTACTCAAACAAATTTCTCAGCAAACTGTTGCCTTATTGTTAAACATACCAATATTAATGTGCTGGGTTTGCTGCAGACCTTAATTAGTAAGTTGAGCCTGGTATCAGGGGTGACCTGATACTAGGTGCAAGTTCCTGCCTGTTATTTTCAGTCTTTTTTTCTGCATTCATCCCTCTCTTTTCTCTCTTATTCACTATCCATTAGCTAGAATTGGTTTAAATTGGGACAGTTTAGCCTGGAAAAGAGAAGGCTCTGAGAGACCTTAATGTGGCCTTTGAGTACTTAAAGGGGCTTACAAGAAAGATGAGGACAGACGTTTCAATAGGACATGGGATGATGTTTTTAAACTAAAGGAAGTGGACTAAGTCTAGATATAAGGAATTAATTTTTTACAATGAGGATGTTGAAACACTGGAACTGGTTGCCCATAGAACTGGTAGATGGTAGAGGCCCCATCCAAGGAAACAGACTGAATGAGGCTCTGAGCAATTTGGTCTAGTTGAAGATGTCCCTGCTCATTGCAGGGTGGAATTGGACTAGATGACCTTTAAAGATTCCTTCCCACTGAAAGTATTCTATGATTCTAGATAGTGTGGGACCCAAGAGGGATTGTGAATGGTTTCAGTAAGACAAACAGAACAGTCATGGTGAGGAAATCTACTTGACTTAAAAAAAGCAGTGCAGTCCTAGTGAGTACCTGTAAATAGACTAATTGCATGAAGATATAACACTATTTCTCTGTTTTTCTCGTGTTTAATCAACAGCAGGTAAAAAGAGACTATAGAAAATTCTTCCCTTGCAACGGTCAAAAAACCTAGGAGGTGTTCCCAAGAAAAGTCTTTAACCTGAGCCTTCCACTTTGTGCTTCTCATGACAGTGTGCTTGTCATGTACCTTGTCAGAGGCTTGTACATCTGAGACCTTGCTACACTCCTGAGCCTGCTGGGCAAGATTTTCTCTCCTAATGTACAGGGAATTGCTTTCACAGAGCTGAACCTTCAGTTAATAAGGCTGTGTTTGAGCAAAGTACCAGTGTGATGGGGAAGAAAGACTGCGTCTGTTTCTCTGTTGTTACGTTCTGATATCTGACCTATTTCTCCCCAAAGGCAAATCTTCCATCTGCCAACCCAGCCTCTGTGCTTTGCAGTGGTTGTAGAAGGAACAGATGTGTGGCCCCTGAAGTCACTGTGCTTGTACCTTCTTAGCTGCTTGATAATGAGTAGCAGTTCAGGGTACAGCAAAACAGGCTGGGACTGCTTCTCCAAAGCAGTGGGCCCTGACAGAGCCAAAGGGTCACAGATGATTGCTGGGTTATCCTGCTGAAGCTGAAGTGGAAGGGAGGAATTATCACAGCTGGTTTTCACATACCTTCCTTTGCCATCCACTTTCATTCATTCATTCTGATAGAGCACTCAAGGAATTCCTTCATCACTCGTGCTCTGCAATTGTTTTCCCCACAGTGATGCTGCAGGATTCCATTTGTTCATTAACTTGAGGTTCTGAAATGAAAAGTCTTTTTGGCAGACATTAGTATATGTGATATTGTGGATTTGCATGTTAATGCACTGTGACAGCCATCCCCTGAACTGGCTGGGGGTTGTTGCTAGTGAGCTTTGCGTGCCGTAGTGTATTAGAGTTTTCAGATGCATGAGGAATGCAAGATGCTCAAGTGTCCCAGGACACTGGCAGTCCCCTTCTGTGGATTTATCATGGTGATTTCCAGCTGCTGTTTGCTTTAGGAAAGAACCAGTCAGAAATGCTGGAGCTTTCAAAGTGGAAGCAACCTAGGGTAGAGCCAGCTTCCTTAATGACACAAGTACAAGTACAGGGAGTTTGCTGCAAAAA
This sequence comes from Ploceus nigricollis, assembly GCA_013399945.1. Lineage (NCBI taxonomy): Eukaryota > Metazoa > Chordata > Aves > Passeriformes > Ploceidae > Ploceus > Ploceus nigricollis. The sequence continues at coordinate 560,917 of VXBC01007391.1, forward strand.
TAAATGCTTCTGGGTGGAAGGGCGCAGTTAGTTTCCAGTAGCTGTGATGCTGAAATGAAGTTTCAGAAAACATAGAACTGACTTAATGTTGCACTAACAGAGCAGCTGTCACTTTCTGGTTGAAAATTGCTACAGAAAATGTCAACTAATGGCAATTTTTTTCCCCTAGCCCCTTTTAGGTGTGAAGTTAATGATATCTGCCAAAGTCCTGGCTCATGTCATCAGCAGTAAGGCTTATGTTGCTTTCTGTTTGGTTGAAAAATGGAACATTTTACAGGTAATTTCTGCAAATACCCAGAGGGCTCTGCAGGTAAAATCCTGGTTTTCCCTACTCACCACTACCTAGATGAGCTCATTAAAACAGCTGTACTGGAGCTAATGTTTTGCATTTCTGGAAATTTTTTTCATTACAAGTGCACTTACAGTCCTACTAGAGAAGTGGGATGCCTCAGTCATTCTGGTGCTAATGTTGTTGGGTTAAATTGTACTGCTGCAGCTTTGTTTCACAGTGCTGTAGTGTAGCCCGATTTAAAATCTGCAAGGCAAAACAAAACTGTGGCAGTGTAGTTCCAGTAACTGCCAGCTGGATGAGCTTAGCTAGGTCCTAACAACTGTTAGCAGAAATTAGTGGGAAGAGCAAGGGTATGTGGAACATTTAGTCTTCTGTAATCTAAAGCTTTGGAATTTAGCAGGCTTTTTTTGGATTAGTAGATGCTTTATACTAGAGAACTAGTTTTTATCCAGAGGCTTACTCTACAGTGATGGACTGTGTTTATGTGGCTAATTGTATCATAAAGTCTGTTTCCTACAGCATTTCTGTAGATGCATTTGCCTTCCAGATGGGTTCTAACCAATTTGTACAGGTATTTGTAATAAGCTGTCTTCAGGCAAGGCAAAACACCATCAAGTTTTTGCAAAAGGCAGTGCAAAACAGCTGTGGATGATACCAAACGATCAGGTAAATAACACTCCTTTAGGGTTTCAAATGACGCTATATGTTATCCCATCAGAATCTGCTCCAAACCCCCAACATGTTCCAGAGAATTGCCACTCTTAGCACTGGGACAATGTTACTAACAGGAATGACTCAGTAGCAATGGATGAGACTCCAGCTTTCATGGCTGAAATGCAAATTATTATGGGTAAACGAAAAGCCACCTTTCTGCTCTGGAATATGCCTGATGGCAGACAAAGTCACTCCTGAAAAACAGTGCTTTCTTTTTCTGGTTAATTTTGGAAGTTTTTACCATGTACTTTGTGAGCTACAGGTGTGTTGTGTTTGTAGAGTACTTAGGCAATAATATTAAGCCTCTATCACCCACTGATTACCTTCAACATCTTTAACCTTTGAAGTGCACAAGTGTAACAAGTCTAGAGAGCTCTACAAAGCAGTGCAGAAGCATCAGCTGGAGGTGGTTATGCTATTTTGGAGCTGATATTCTTATTTTTACTAGTCTTCTTTTGCTTCCTCTTACTTGTTTTGAGATTTACTGCCCAAAAACCTGCTGAGTGCCCAATATATGACTGGCCAGCAGGCATGCATTCTTTGAAAACATTGGAAATGAAGCTGTAGCCTTTCTTGCAATGCCTGTATTTTGTATGAAGTTAATTAAAAGGGGCTAAATATTTGCACATCCTTGGCAATATCAGTGTGTTCTATACACAGCATAAGCATTTTTGCGTGTTCTTACTTTCTGAAATAAAAACTCTAAATGTAGATTCCAGGAGTAGGAAACAATTCCTTAAGTTTATCTATCTTGCTACATTATTCTAAATAAGAAACTGTGCTTGTTTACCTGCCAAATCAGTGTAATTGCTGTGCAGTTTCCAGCTTTGGTGTAACAACAGAGTGTATTACATCTCTTGGTAAAGGTCCATTTGTAAGTTTTTAGTATTCACAGTGTTTTCTAGATTCAGTAGAATTGCCCCTTTTAATCCTCATCACTTTCTTTATTATCAAAGCCTAAGAATCAGTTACTAAGGATTTATTTCCAGCTTTTTCAGTATTTACATCTTTCTACTGAAATATGTGGGAAGCCCTATAGCAAAAACCTCCAGCAGAAAACTATTCACCAAGGATGTCAAAAATTGTAATGCATGTAAGATTGCTGTGAAATAGAACATCATTACCCCAAGAGTAAAGAGTAAACAGCCTGTGCTAAGGCAAATGCACAGTCAACTATGCAGATTGAAATTTTAGTACCATTTACTACTGTGTTTTCTGCAGTAATTGGTAAGCTATTGAGAAAAGCTTTACTGTCTACCAAAAGTAGATGCAATGAAAAAATCAAACATGATATTTTCAAGCTGTTGTGGAATTTATTGTTGCAGAGCCAGACCTGCACATGTGCTTGGACTGTAGAGTGATGTGAGTTTTATCCATGAGGTTGGCAAATTTTGTACTGGCCAGACTTGTATTAGAAAGGTAACTTTTTTGGCAGTAAAATGATTTTCCTTCTCAAGATGCCTCTCTGCTGCAGGATATTAATAGCAATAGATAAGTACATACCTGGTCATCTGGAAAAGACAGCAATGCTGTGGTGCAGAATACATTCACTGCAAAATTGTGAAGAGTTTTACTTGAATTCTAACCCCTGCTCTTCAGTGAGACAGACCTGCCCACTGCTACCTCCTTCCTTGCTTTCATGTTGGGCCCGTGCCAGGGTAGTAATGGCTCTTCTGTACACTGGGCTTTTAGGATGAGACATTGTTATTTGTGGATTAATCTCCTGTTACTGACATCACTTGTGTGCCAGAAAAAAAATAAACTCTCAACTGTTTGTTGCACAGTGCAAAGGTTTCTCTCTTGCACCCATGGTGGAGGGAATCATAACTTCTGTATCTGCACATCCCTTCTAATGGAGAAGGAGGAGAAGAGTGAAGGACAACTGTACTGTTTGAGCTTGACCATTTTATTTAGAACTGCTACATTTCAAAATGAGAAAATAGAAAAAGTGCACTAAAAAAAGAGGGCTTTAGGATACAAGACTGAGGGCCAAAAGACATGGGCTTTGTTCTCAGCTCTACCATGAGTCTCTGGGGCTGTGTTTAGATAAGTACCATCCTTGCTCAGCGCTTCATTTTCCCCAGGTGTAAAGCAAAGATAAGGATTTTCAAAGAATTAACTAATGTTTGTAAAGGGCTTGGATGGCAAGGAATGAAAAAGAATCATGAAAACACAGGGAAGCTGTGTAGTACTTTGGCTTTCACACTTCTACTACCAAAGAGGCTTTTGCTTTCCTTAATAATCAAATGAAATGGATACTGGGCTTGTCTGTCATGAAGTTAATTTGGTGTCTCTAAACTGATTTATTAATTAAACATGTTAAATGTAAAGAAATGTGGCCGGGACAGATTAGCAGGGCATGTGGTTCTGTAAATATGGAAAGCCATTATACATAAAATTTTCAATATGAGAGACTTTCCTCAAGGTCACTTAAAAGTGTTTGGGTACAAGTCAGATTGTTCCTGCTACCCTGTAGAGAAGGATGGAACTGAAAACACTGGTGGAAAAGGTCTCACAGCTGGAGAGGCAGGTACAGCCTTAATTTTTGCCTAGAGAGAAGCTCCAAAATTAGTTCTTTAAATTTAGGGCTTTTGTACCTTCTCAGTTTGGGAAGCAGCAGGCACTGGGAGAATTGGAACCCAGAGGTCTGATGCCAGAGCAGATAGCTGGGAGATGGAACTCTGTGTTGGATGCAGAGGGTAGTGGTGCAGAGCTGGAGTGGAAGTGTAAGTAGGATCTTTTTTAGATCTGTGCACGGCCAGGTGCAGGACAGGAGCAGGGAGTGCTGCCAGTCACGTTGATGGCAAGCACAGAGCTGGCCACGAGGAAGGCAGCCCTGGCAAGGAAGGCTTTCATACCTGTGCTCTGGTCTCCAAATGACCCACAGCCAGTCCAATGGATCTGCTGCTGCCGAGCCTGGACTCCCCGCTGGTGCTCCGCGTTTGGCTTGGAGAGGGCGCTGGCTGCTCTCCGTGTGCCCGGCCGGGGCTGTGCGAAGGCAGCAGCTGTGCCTGCTCCTGGCAGTCCATGGGGACTCCTTGCCCTGGCCCAGCCGTGCTGTGCTGGCAGAAGTGGTGACGTGTGGGAGCAGGAACAGCAGATGGCAACCAAGAGCTCGGCTGCTGGTGCTTACAGGGCAGTAGTGGAAGCATAATAAAGGGATATTATGCAGGATAATGAAGCAATTCCCAGGTCCTTGATTTGAAAATTCAGTATTTCTATCTCAAGTAACAAAAAAAATTATGAAGTCATATGTCTGACAACCTGTTGGGTTTTTTTTGTGGTTGTATCACTTGATCTAGTAAAAGATCCTATTACTGCCTGCAAACTTTGCAATGTGTAGGACTTGTGAACCTGTCATGTAACCACTAGCATTTCCTCTGCCCTTCCTTCAACTTTGGTATACTAAGAAAAATTAAAAGAATAGGAAGCCATTTAGAAAAACACTCTAATTGCATATTAATTATTTTTCAAAGCTGAAAATAGAGCTCCTTAGTTTGCTAGATAATACCTCAATCTCTGAGTATTACACATCAATATACATTCAATGGAGAGACATGAGTATCTAAACAGAGGCACTTCTAATTGATGGGGTTTTTTTGTAATTTAGAGCAAGAATCCAAACTAAATTTTTAAGTATGTAAAGCTTTTGAAGCTCCATCAGTATTCCAAATTAAAGGTTTTTTCTTTTGCCTTACCCATCATACCACAGCAGAATTTGTTATTTCCCAGTCAAAGGAAGCAGTTCCTTCTGTCTCTTCACATTTGGTTTTTGTGAGTTTCTTTAATGCCTCCAGTTTTATCATCTGCACTATGTGGAAAGCAGTAATTTGTGCTGACATCATCTAACTGCCCTGAAGAAAAAATATGTTGCATATCACCAGGGAAAGGGAAAAATTTATGCATAATTTAGGGCAGTAATGGGGTTTAATTCACAAAGTCTCATAGCATCTCACATACTGACAGATTCTACTGTCATTAGCGACGTCTTGGGATTCTATTGTATGGATTTAATAGTTATGACTGAGAGGAAATCATTACGAGGGCCTCCGTTTTGTAACCACTTCTGGGCTTTATTATCCTTTGTGGCAGTTGTGCTTATGAGAACTCAGGAGATGTTTATTTTTCCAAGCAAGGAAACCCCACAAATTCTTGATATTTGAGGGGGTTGGTGGCAGTGAGGTGCTGATGCTGAATAAAAAGCTGGCTCCTCCTCCCCAGCCACAAACTCCTGTGACAGCCCAGATTGATGGATGGACATTTGTTGGTTATTTGTAGTTCTTAACCTTCCGGGCTGATGGCCCTGCCAGCAGCACAACAGCGTGCCAAGCAGGCAGCTGCAGTGCCCAAGGGGGGCACACCTCCTCTCTGTTCCCAGGCCGTGCTGTCCCTGAGCCACACAGAGCTCACCCAGGCAGCTCTACCCAGCAGCATCTGTGACCTTATCCTTACCTTCCATGGGCACCTCATTGCCTCTGTGGTTTTTCTCAGTGGATGGAAATCATGGTACATGGCATACAAGGCAGTATGTTGCCTCTAGTTTAAGAAACTATGTTTCTGTTTGAAGAGATGAAGTATCTGACTGAGTAGTAAAACATTTGATTCAGCAGGTAATAGATCTGACTCACTGGGTCTTTATTTGTTTCCTAAGTAGTCATATAAAGTGATTAACAAAGCATCTGGCTACATGTTCTGGTTTTCTTTTTTTTAATCCTGTATAATTAACTTATGTGTGTCTGTGTGATTCCTCTCTAGCAGTCCATAAAATCTCTGTCAAATTGGGTTTGTGACGTGTCTATCCCAGTGTGTGGTCAAAAACAATAGTGGCCCTGTTGTCGCATACAACTCAACAGCAGTCACTCTGAATGTGGCCATGAGCTAAATATAAACATGGGATACATTTGCTTGTCAGTAAAGGTGATGTATTTTTAGAATTCAACTGGAACCTTACAATTTCTTATATGTTATAGAGAGGCTTCAGAGACTACTGTGTCTTCCATAGCCAAAAACCTATTTTGAGTTCTACCCAGTGCAGTCTGTATTCCATCTGCTGCCTTATTTATGGCAGTCTGAAGCATGCCAGCATGCAAGGGGACAAAAGCCATCCTGTTTTGACTAGGCTAGAACCATGTCTGTGATATTCTTGTTACAGTCCCATTTGAGGCAGTAGGAGTAATTGATTTAGTGGGACTGATACAAAACCAGACAGATAATGTCAGATCAACACTGAACTAATTTTGTGAGGATTTTTCTTGCTGAAAATGTTTTAAAAAATATTTTGTGTTGTCATCACTCCAATCAAAATGTTCTGATTTTGAATGAGTTGTAAATATTGCAGGCACTGAACTGGAGATATCCTGAGGTGAAATGCTTCTAGTCTCTGATTGCCACTGATTTCCTTTCCCAGAGTTTTAAAAATACTCACATTCCTCTTTTTAAAATTCTTTTCATTTAAATGGCCACTTTCCACTGGGAGCAGGAAGATGTTTGGTTTGAAGCGTGTGCACTCTTTTGAAATTCTGAGCTGGGCTGCATATTTCTGCCTGCCTCTACCTTGTGTCTGACAGATGTGTCCTGACTTCTTATGCTTTACATGACTCTTTTCTGCCTAAATATCATTTTGTTGAGATTTCAGTTAGTTCTAAGAGCAATTAATTTTTGTAACAGCTGTCAGTGAGGAATTACTTTTCACCTGAAGACAGCTGCTGAATGTGAGCACCTGAGAGAAAGCTGAATCCTTTGTCATTGGAGCTGAGAGGTTTGTCCAAAGGAGGACACTTCTCCCGGCCCTCCTGGTGACCTGAGTTCCTTTATCCTGCACTTTGAGAAGATTATGAGGATATTGAGATGCCCCTAAGGCTGCTGGCACTGAAACACAGAGGTAAAGAAGTCTTAGAAGGTGACATGAAAGGGCTTGGAAGTCAAGGTGTTGGAAAACAGCTTCTTCAGGGTTCAGTTACACTGGCTGAGGAAGGGGAACAAGCTACTCAGACAGTGTATAATGCTTGATTTCTTTATAAAGGCTAAATGTGTTGGGACAAAGAAATTTGAATTGCAGTTTGTTAAAGATTTATCATCATCCCTTAGTATATGGGAATGGCTAATAAAGAGGCCACAGGCTTTTCATAGTGTTAAAAATAGGTTAGAAACGGNACCCCCTTGCTCGAGGCCTTTCTTTTAATAAATGCTGAAATCACTTTTAGCACCGGGAGTGTGGTCTGGTTTTTAACAATAATGTCTTTAGCAACATCAAGGGAAGCTAGCTTTGATAAAGTGTATCATCCCAAGGTTCAAAAACTTCTCTTTCAAATGAATCCCTTGGGTTTTGCCTAATTCTTGCAAGAAAAAGCTCTTTTTTAACATGCAAAATTTATGATCCACTTATAATCAAACTGTCTTGTGTTTTTCTGAGCCTAGTGGTTCTTTCAGGGTTGGGCTACCAGCACTGGGATCAGGGAGGCTCCAGAAAGGGAGTGATTGGCACGGGAGAACAGAAATGTGTGGATTATGAATATTTGAATATCTGTGCTGGGAATGAAATTGGATTTTCAAGAGAACAGACTTTCCCCACTGCTCTCAAAGCAGATCTCTAGGGGTTTGTTAGCTAGAGCTGAGAGGGGAGAGAGGAAGGAGCTGTTCATTAGTGCACAAGGCTTTCAAGAGGTGGCTTTGGGAAACTCATGTTGTATGGAACAGCTCTCTGCTTACAGAGGAATCAGAGGAATTGTTCCAGACTTTCTGTGACCAGATGGCCCCTCAGTAAAACAGTTTCAGAGAAGGGTGATCATGAGGGAGCACAGAGTATTTGCATGCCATGTATTAGCTTTTTTTTCCCCCTCCTTACATTCCTCTCTGTTTGACTGAAGTCAGCTGCTCTGTGGTGGGTAGGAGGAAATAGCACATCCCCCAGCTTTCCCAAGTTCTGCCTCTGCCAGCTTGTGTTCAAAGGACTCTCCTGCCTGGTGTCTTACTTCCCACTACCCATCCCATGTCTGAGTGGGTTCCCTTGCCAGAGACACCTCCAAAGCTGCAGCAGTAGAATTGATCTGAGCACACACACCATTGGTGTGGAGTGCTGCTTGCTTTAAACCAAGAGCCATGCTGTTTGTATGCCAGTTATGCTCTCCAAAGCACAGCTGTACTGGAAATGTCAGTGCAGCCCTGGCTTTTGTATCGTGTTTGAGCAGAGGGTAGCATGAATGGGAGCCTGTAGGAAACTGCAGATCCCACAGGTCTTTTTCTTCCTTACTCTTTGCCAAGCAATTATTGAGGTTTATGTTGGCTTCAGTGACTTTAAAAAAAAAATATCTTCAGGGTGTTTCATATTACCTTATTGTGTGCACTTGGAAAATACCCCAATTAAAGCAGATTAGTATTTTATTAATATGTTGTACAGGCTGTTTTCAGGCAGCTGCAATAAAAAGAGATTTCATCTCAAAGAAGAGAGATTCCAGAGGACAAATAACTCCCAGCTGGAAAGGCTATGCCTGATACTTCACTTTGCATTGCAGTCTTCACAAAAGATAGCTTTGAACTAGCTAGGAACTACACTCCAAAACTAGAGATACTCTAGAGCGAGTCTGTGTGAATGTGTGGTATGTGCTGGAAAGGATGCAGTGCTTTTAACTCCACTTGAAGGGCTGCTGTACCACCTGCTCGTGGCTACGCTGCCATCAGGAGCACTGTGAGAGACAGGGATCTAAACCAAAAGTAGAGAGCATTTGGAGCGTGTGCTTAGAGCCCTGCAGTGCCACGAGTCAGACAGGTGTCTGAGGAGACAGGTTCCACCAAACTGCAGGCAGCCAGCTTTTCAAGACAAGAAGGACACTTGTGTAGGTGAGAGCTGGAAGCACTGAGTGAATACCAGAATGCCTGGGGGATTCTGGGTGTACCCGTGGGAGAATCCTTTGTCTACTGTCTGTCAACTCTTCGAAGTATCTGAAAACTTACACACTGCTTTGCCTGAGGTCATGCAAAGAATTAAGGCTCTCTGGCCCCCACGGTAGGTGGTGGGGTTTTATATAGAGTAAGCAAAGTATTTTATTTGGAGTTAGCAGCCAATACATACAATGTTATGTTGTGCCATAATTTAAGCAGCTTCTGCTGCCTAAAAATACCAAGATACCCCAGAAACTCTAGTATCCAGCCTTGTTCTCTTTAATTGCTTGGGTCATTCAAGAATTGTTTGCAGTCATGAGTAGGTCTGACCCAGGAATTTCGGAACAGGCTGAAAATGGAGTCTGGTTTCCAAGGCTGTTTCTAGTACAGGTCTCCTGATTAATCAAGATGGGTATATTGGGATTTCTGTCTGCTGGTGGCTGCCTGTCTGCAGAAGTATTGAAGTGGTTGGAAGCCTTGCCCTTCTGGTGAGCATAGCTTTAATCAGCTGTGAAGTTCCAAAGCAACTGGGGCCAACTGGGCAGGAATGTGACATGAATAAGAGCTCTTGTTTTACCAGGAAGCAAAGCTTCAAATATAAAGCATGAAGTCACTACCCACAGGAGTTAAGGAGAGGGGCTTTTCCTTGTTTCATTTGCTATTTACTCATAGGGTGTTTTTTCGTAGTAGTAACATTGAATCTTATTTTCCCAACCCCTCTGATTTTGCTCCTTTAAATCTCTCACAATTTGTTAATCCCAATGTTTTTGTGAATTAACTATTCACAAGACCTCTTTTACTGTTGAGTTTCTAGAGACATTTTTTCCTTCTCTAACTTGACTGTTTACACCTTCTTACCCCTTCCTTGCCTTTACCCACCTCCTCCTCTTTTGCTTAACACATCAGCTGGTTCTTCCAATTTTATCACAGCACTGGGGGACTGGCAAGTTGGCAAATGCATGAAACCACTTCACTGATGGTTCTTGCTATGTTTGCCAGTACCCAGCTGGAAAACTAAATGCTGGTAAGCCAGATACAGTCTAATTTCATTGAACTTCGTATTACTGTGAGATCCAAGCCACCCACTGCTTTCTGTGCATCAACTGGTTCCTGTCTGTTATGGCTCTGAGAGCAGCACTCGAGCTGGTTCTGTGCACACTGGGTAGACAGGAGGGGTAGTAGAGATAAGGGTGATCATCTGTCATGTTCTGCTGGCACAGAATTACCGGGAAATATTCTGTGGGAGCTCTTTCCTTTTATTACTCACCTGCAGATTTACAAGTGCTCTTGTAAAGGAGGAAGGAGGCTGTGTTCAGAAAGCAGCAGGTGCAGCAACTGGTAGCTTTCCACATGAGGAAGGCTGAATTTTACTTTTGCTTTACTATCAGTGATTTCTTCCCCCTCTGAGATCAGTTATGCCATTTCTGCAGACCCAGGTCCTAACCTGTGTACAATCAGCATCACCTTAATCAGGTGGGATGAAAAATGTGTGCTCTAAGTCTGGCAATAAGATACTAGAATTGCTGGTTACTGACTCAGTATTTATTGCTCAGTATTTAAATACTCAGTATTTAAATACTCAGTATTTATATTAGTTTAAATAATTTTAAAAAGAGAAGTCATGTGTTCAGTTTTTACTTCTCTCACCACTTAGAGAACCATTTGGGTCCATCACTAGGTTCTGGCAGGGGGAATTTTCTGGTGATTGCAGCATAGCAATAGTTGATTACTTTTGTCAGGCAAACAACAAATATCCCAGCTCCTGAGCTGCTGAGCCCAGGCCAGCTGTGTATTCTTCTAGAGAGGTTGCTGTTCCTGTACAGCTCCCAGGGGACATGGAATTGAGCTGACTCCTTGGGTTATGTGCTTCTGAGGGAGGCATATAATGAGCTTCTCCTGTTTGGCTTATGAGTGTGCACATTATTTGGGGGATTTTTTTAAATCTTGCAGCAATTAAAAAAATCAAAGTAATCTACCATATTAAAGGATGATTAACTGGCTAGGTTTTATTTCTGATAATTTACTTAATAAGTAATCTAATTAGCAGGAAGATGGTAACAACCAAAATGTGAGACGGTTCTTAATGATTTTTTCCTATATCCAGGAGTTTTGTCCTAGAAGCATAAAAATTCTTTATAACTGAATGCAACAGAGAATAGATTTGGTTCAGATGGCTCCTTGGTCTTTCCTTAAGAGCATTTGGAGTAAGCCTGAGCCTTGCTGAAATCACTGGAGCAGGCAACCAGCAATCAGGGAGGAGAGCCATGGAAAGAAATCTTGGGTTTGCCCAAGATGTAGGTTCCTGTGGGATGTTTCCTATGTTTCCCCTCATGACTCTTCTTTCTGCGTGGAGAGTTCAGCAGGTGGATTGGCTCTGTGGCACACAGAGCTCTGTACCTAGGTTGGATCCATTCCTCATTTTTCTCCAGAGTTTCTGTGTGCTTGAACAAGTCCCTCAGCTCTTCTCTGCTTCCTCACTGGGATGTTGAGAGGATAAGTGACTTACAAAGCTGGAGGCTGTTAAACCCTGTGTTGACAGGGATCATATACATACACTATATAATGTCTTAATGTGAATTTTACCCGTTCAGCTTGATTCATGTGCCAGCTGAGCTTCACTTCACCCAGGATATTCAGTTGCTTTATAATTGTTTCTAAAAATTGCTCTAGTGTTGTCTGCTTTAGGCTAGGTTTATGCAAACACCATTTTCTTAAGACCAAAAAGAGCTATTTGCAGCAGCTTGAATAACAAACCAATGGGGTAAAAACTAAGATGTTTTGTATTTGAGGAGAATAGAAGTTCCAAATCCCAGTCCCGCTAGGTTTATTGACAGAAGGTTTTGCCATCCTTTCCTGAATCTATTCTGTCAGGGTGTGATTATTTTCTAACAGAAAAATTCACAAATGCAGGCAGGGGAATGGAAAAAGAAGTCTGAATTCTGGACAGTATATTTTCAGTTATATTTTTGGATGCCTACTTTGGTAAAGGCCAATTATTTTGCTCTATATGATTGAGCTAAGCTGACAGAAAAGAGAGATAATTAATTCTAGTAAGGTGAAAATACCCAGTAAGTTACCATATACAGAGCATGAAAAATGCATCTATGCATGGGAGCTCCTGAGCCTGAATCTTCATGCAGTCAGCCTCTTAGTGGGTCAATTGGCACCTTACTCTGTTTGGGCCATAATAATCAACTGGCCTCTACAGAAATTCGAAGTGACATTCACTGCATGTCCCCTTCAGACATTACCAGCATAATAAGGCAGCAGAGCTCACACTGGCAACTGAGCATCATAACCTCTGAGTAATACCTAGATGCAAACATTTTGGCAAATAGTTATTTATTTCAGACTTAGGAAAAGAGAACATTTTAGATTCCTCTCCTTTCTTCTATGCTTGAAAGGCTTGTGTAGGTGGGTACAGCAGGGACACCTCCTCAGTCTGAGCAGGAGCATTCAGCACCTGAAGTGCCAGACTGTCTCCTTTGGAGGTGGAGCTGCATAGGAAGTCTGAACAAGACCATCATTTTGTTTATCCAGGTCACTGGAAATATGTTTTGAGGCCTCCCTTGTTGGATTTGTCATCGCATGGTGTCTTTATTTAGGGTCTGAGAGAGGTGTGTAGTAAAAAAAATACTTTGGCTTTTTATCAGCCAGAGAGGTTATTCTTGGAGAGTATAGAGAAATACATGACCCTGTTATGTACATGGGAGAGTGAGGTGGCTGGGGAAGTACCTTGGTTTTACTTAGGCAGTTCTTGGCAAGGGCTAGGTAAGCATGAATATGAGCTGAAAATGAGTCCAGCCAAGCTTCTGAGGAAGGGGTGGTTTGGTTTTTCTTCAGTACTTTCCATGTTCTAACAGGACAAAGGGGAGGCTTTCTGGGCTTGTACATGCTCCAAGCACCCCTCCTTGTTAGACTCTTTTCTATTTCTCCTGCCAACCGGCACAGCCTTTTAAAGCTATCACCATGCTGCACTTGGAGCAGAATTATCTCTGCTATAGTCTCCCTGAGGTCAGTGAAAATATGAGACTGAATTTCTGGAAATGGATTTTCTGTCCAATCTGCCTGTATTAATTTCTTCCTCTTGCCTTTGTCCATAAGCTCACTCAAAACCAGCGTGGTTAACTTGGGAGTGTTCTGGGACACTGGATTTGTGCAGCAGATGCCATGGAAGGCACTTAATGCTGGATAGATTGTTTTCTTTAACCAGTGCGTACATTAAATACTAGGCTAAATCCTTTTGGATTAGAGAAGTGAGAGAAAAAAGGACTATTTCTAAAGGGAATTTTCCTTCCATGTCTCTGATTTTTGTGTATTTACAATATTGCTCTGAACTAGAATCAGTGTATTTGGCACACTTGATCTTTTCAATCTATTCCAATTATTAAGATTTGAAGTAGCATCCCAAAAAAGTGCTGATTCCTTCAGGATGACACTGAGGAGCTAGCCTAGCACTTTGTCACAGCTCTGTTTGCCAGCATGGTAAGTGCTATTTATATCTTTCCCAAGCCCTGGTTGGAGAAGAAATACAGCAGGCTGGAATCTGCAGACAGACCTCACATGAGCCCTGGTATTCTCATTCACATGTTGTGTGTCCTGTAATTGCAACAATGTCTTTCACACAAATGCTCAGACATTCCCAAAAACAGCCTTCTGTAACACCCATTCAGAGGTTTCTGCCTTTCCCCTTAGGAAAAATCTTGTTCTTTTGCTAAAAGAAGTAAGGACACATCAAAGGTCCAAATGTGCACTGGGCTTGAGGCCAGTTCTACCTTTGCAAAAAAGAGTTTATTCTGAAATGTAGGATTGGTCCCTGGCTATGAGGGAGTGAGGAGTCTCAGTACGGAGGGTCAGGCAAAGTCTCTTCTATTACCTTTTTCCATATCAGTAAAATACCAGGAGAACTACAGCAATTGCTACACATTTTGAATTATTTTTTTTAAACAGAAAGAAATACTGCTAGTGAGTAATAAGATACAGGCTTGTGAGTTTACTTTGCTGAGAGTTTATTTAGCTTATTTATTTAGCTCTCCTCTCTATTTCTCCTGCTTTTCTAGACAGTTCTGACATGGTTCAATTTGCTGACAGGAGCTTCAGCTGAGATCTGATGTGGGCACTATACAATATCCTGCACTAGCTGCAGGATCAGGAGTGAGTCTGTCCTTCCAAGTTCAGTTCAGCTGAGGCTGGCAGCAGTGTAAAAGCAATGTATTTGCCTGCAGAGAGGACGGAAAGTCGGGTTTGTATCACGCTTCACTGCTTGCTCTCAGCTGAGACACAGCTCAGACTCTCATTTCACAGCTGCAGGGTGAGCACAGAAACAACAGCTCCTACAGGAAGGAGAAGAGAAACATAAAATGTTAGGGGAAAAGCTATTGTGTCCAGAGACATGGATTGAAATCTCCAAAGAATGTCATCCATCTCTTGTCTTTACTCCACACACTCAAATAGACCCCATATGTGCACATGCACTCACTGGGAGCCTTGATGCGTGAATAAAAGGGAAAAAAAATCAATATGTTGCCCGTATTAGGAAGATAATGATGGGTTATACCTCTAGTCCTGGGATCAGCTCTCTAGTGTGTAGTGAGCAGAGCTGTTTCTAATGCTTTAAAGCAGTAAAAGGTATTAATATTTAAATATATATGCCTTTTCTGTTCCACTTTTGCTGAAGGTGTGCTGTTATAGATCATGCTATTTAAGAGACCAGTAAGAAAATAGACACACTGAGTATCGTGTTGCTGTCTTTTTTTTTTTTTTTTCAGTTTCTTTCAGTTTTTCCTATCCTAGCATTGCTGGTAGAACTACAGTGCTGTCCTTGTAAAAATTCTGAGATAGAACAACTGACACCAAGAAAAGGAATTTATATCAGATAATGTCATCTCTCTGTCTTTTGCCTGTTTGCCAGAACTCCCTACTGTCTGGATTGGAAAACTCATTTCTGCAGAATGCAGAATCAAAGCAAAGGGGGTTTGTAAGTACATCCTCATGGATTTGGGCTCCTGCCTTGCCTTAATAATAGATTTATTTAAGAAGTCACTGCTGATTTCAGAATGTTTGGGACTTGCAGAACATTGAATGAAAAGTCAATGAGTAATGGGACTAGAGAAATTTACTCACTCTACAAATGCATTTAGGTATTTGAACACTGTCCTACTTGAAGACAATGGAAAGTGTTGCAAAAATGAATGGTGTCTGGCCCTGCAGGGGTATTTGCACCAGGCTGTAGGTAAGTCAATGAGCCCATTAATAACCAGCACTATCAAATAGTTACCAAAAAGTCCTCTCATGAATGACATGCACGTTTTTGCTTATAATGATCTGTAGCAGTGCTGGCATAATGGGAAGGACTGTCTGTACACTATAGATCTTACCACCCTTCATAAATACAGAAATTGATGAAGAAACTCAAGTGACTCACTCCAAACTCTCTGAAATGTACAAACACCAATAGTGACTTCATTTATGAAGGACAAGAACTGGCCCTTAGGGGTAAGCACATTAGTTTTGTGTGGTGTGAGATGAAGGAGCAGACAGGAGGTTAAGGAACTGGAAGATTTTCTCTGTCAGTTCCCAAGGCAGAGCAGGGCACACACAGCAGAAGAGGAGTCACCCTGCACAGGAGGGAGCTGCTATGGGCTTTCCACATGTGGAAGTCTTGTGGTGTCTCCAGGGGCAGTGGTTGAAGACACTACATTTAAAACCTGATCTAAAGACCACAGAAATCACCATCAAGATTGTACTTGCCTTCAGTTGTTTCCTCTTATGCAGGACTAGAGATTTCTCAACAGTACCAATAAACTGAGGTGCTGCATTCCTGGATAATTGCAGGTGCACCCGGGTGTCCATAGCGGCCTTCTGTGTCTGAAACCCTCTTCAGCAGTGTTACCTCCTGGTGGGCTGGGGCACTGCCTTGGGCTTTCCTTGGCCGTGTATGAGTTCCCAGGGGGATGATGTGACTGTTTTGCTGCCTCCTCATGCTAGCTCAGTCCTGCCACATCCCTGCAGCCACACTGTGACTGTGTTGCAAGGGTGCAGCAGCTGGGAGGGATGCTCAGCAAACACTGCTCACTCTGCTGCTGTACCCATGCAGGGAAACTAATTTGCTTCATCCTGAATTGAATTAGTTGCTCTTTACACAATAGCTGATTATTCTCCTTGAATCATCAAGCTTTTTAAGCTTTGGGTTTACAGACAACTTCTTAAATGCCAGACTTGCAGATACTGAAAAGCAAAGTCAGGTTTCATTATGTATTAGTTCTTCTGCCACCTTTCTGTTATGACAGTCTGGAAGGTGTTCTCTCTGAACCAGCCTTAGTCCCAGTTCAGCACATCTTTGTCAGCAGCCGTGTTTGGCAAGCAGAGCCTTTCGTGCCCTGTGCAGCCGTGGGGCAGAGAGGGGCTGGGCAGGGCGCATCCCGCTGGGGATTCCCGGGACACCCAGGTGCTCCTGCCTTCTGTGAGGAGCAGTGATAACTGCTCAGCAGTTTCTGCCATCACAGCTCAGCTCTATGCAGAGGGTTGACAATAAATAAATAATCAGTCATATATTTTTAAACATAATCCCACCGAAAATGTGAATAGGGAACGGCAACTGGTAATTAAAACATGGATAAGAACAATTGTGCTTGAGCAAACAAAGGTCCTGGCACCCAAATTCCCGATCTCTGCTGATGGTTTGGTAATACACAGAATGCATAGAGAAGAATAAAAGAATCAGATTAATTATCAAAATGCAGAGATTTCTGCTAAGAAAAACTCATGTTTTCTGTTAATGTACATTTTCTTTTTAAGAATTCCAGACATATCTGCCTTTTTACTGCCTGTGAGTATCAAATACTTTCAGAAACCCATTCAGGATGACGCTCATATTGCTTTATTTAGGGATGGTGAGTATTCTATTAAGAAGTATATTTAGTTAGCACTGTTTTACCCTTGTGTGTATTACAGTGTTTTAAGAATATTGAATTTGAATGCTTCTTCAGCATTGTGAGATCTTTCTGTAACTCCTTGCAGTGACATTTAGATTTAATTGCCTGAAATAACTTTCTATCTTTACCAAACCAATCAAGCAAGTTTCTTATTCAAGTCACTTAATTGTGTGACTCCAAGGCAATTTATCTTTGAGACAGACGCTTTGAATGTATGTATGTTTTGAATACAAATACAGATTTTCATGCTGTTATTATTCTGCTAATGATGGTTTAGCATTGCTAACTTTTTTTTTCCAGATTTAAAAGTCTAAATAAAATGACAAAGGCTTAAGTCCAGGCCTTTCAAGCTATGACTATGCCTGTGGAAAATGAGAGTAACCTCCTCTGTCCATTATCAAACATCATAGGTGTGCACAGGGACCACACAAGCTACTCAAACTCTCCATTTCTGTTCTTTTTAGTTAATGCAGTTCTTGCATTTAGAGGTGAGTGCATATTTCCTCTGGAAATTAGGAAACAATACTGAAAACATATTTATTTTAGATATTTAAGGACAGAAATTAAGTTGCAGTATTGCTTTTTACATCCATAACTTTAGATTACTATAATTCAATATGTTCAAGTAATCTAAATATTGTAAATCCTACTGACTGTGGTAGCAGGAGGGGTTTTGGTAACAGTTGATAATATAGTTGCTCTATAAGTATTTGTACTGGTAAAATTTATCAAAAAAATCAAACCAGTGCTGGAAGAGCAATTACAAATGAACCTCGCAGGGTAAATTTGAAAATTTTAATTCTTTATGAATTGTAAAGAAAAGAAAAGGCTTGTTTAAATCATGAGGAAAATGAAGTCTCCTCTCTGTAAAGATGCAATAAAATGTGAGTAATAAAGCATTAATAATTTCTGTTTCCTCACGGACTATCACCTTGAAATGCTTTCACCAAGTACAGGGGTTGGATGAAAAAGGCAAACTCTTTGGAGGATGAATGTCTTTAAAGAGAGCTAAAGGCTCTTACAGGAGGAAATAACTGACATAAAATCAAGAAAACTGGATGGAAGGATGCCCCTGGTGGTTTATAGCCACCTGTGGGTGCTGTGGGATGCTCAGAATACGACTCCTGGGAGCAGCCATCCATCGAGCCATTTGTTTCACGTGAAGAAATGCACTCCAGCCATGGCACCTTGTACCCCAAACACCCCTGAGCTTGTTTGGTACAAAGTACTTAGCTTTGCCACGAGTGACGCCTCTGAATGCTGAACAGCTCCTGCTGGAAAAACCTGCTTTGTTCTTCCCTGGGGGGCTGTGCCTGAGGGGCTGGGCCACTGTGGGGCTGCCTGGAGCTGCGGGGCCGGGCTGGATCATCCGTACAGGACATGACTTTGTGCCCCTGGCTGAGCTGTCTGAAGCTGAAATTTGCATATATAATGGCTCTGGGCTTTCTTCTTGCATTGTAAGTGAGTTTGTGACCTGAACAAACCCAGGAAGGATTCCTTGAGATCATCAAGTTCTTTTTCACTTGATGTGAGAACGAATCCATTTTCTAGGCTATGAAGTTAATTCCCTAAGTCACTGTCTCTGCTTTGTCCTTTTCAATTACTACATTGGAAAGTCAGTGGCTATATTAAATAAACTCCTGTTAAAGGGGTTTGGAATGTCTCCTTTCTAGCATATCACCAGGGAAAATAATTTGAGAAAAATAGAGAGAAGATGACTTGGCAGCACTAATTCACCATTAGCTGCCAATTATATTTGTGGATGGTCAATATCATACCCGAAATAATGTAAGATGACTTAATTATCTGCTTCATTATGCTGGCCTGCTTCCCTTTCTGGTTAGCCCACCTAAGAGCATAAAACAAGGAGAGAAGAGAGGAGGATACTAGCCAGCTCCTGTTATGGTTTGGGTTTTTTTTTTTAACATTGAATGCTTTATCTTAAGAAGTGGGACTTGATTTTGCCCCTCAGGCCCGGTGCATGCAAACCACAGGCATTGCCTATCCAGAGGCCTTTTGACCCACATGAGACAGGGTTTGTAGATGGTGCTTTTAGCAGTGATGGCAGAATGACAGTGAACCAAGGGAAACTCATCACTGTTAATCCACAGGACCTCACCTGAACTGCTCCTGCGTGTGCAGGACTGCAAGTAACTAAGCTTGCTTGACTGGAGAAAGCCATGATTTAGTAGTCAGTGTAAATAAGAACAGGATTAAATTATCACTGTGACATGGCACTGGCCACAGTTCATTTTCAGTGCTAAGCTTCATGTCAGCTCACTCTCAGGACTGACATGCACTTGGCAGTGCATTAAGCTGAAAGGGATAAACAAGTTGTGACCCTGTGCACTGCTTGTCCCCGTGCCAGCGAGCCCAGAGGGCCCTGAATCAGCACCTTTGGCACAATCTTCGGCCTGAAATGGGAGTGGGGGTCAAAACCGAGCGCGACTTGCCTTGACATGCAAGACAGAGGAGGGCAGGGGTTTGGGGGTGGGTTTATGTGCTGCTCTCTGTGGGGAATGTCAGTCCACATGGGCAGGGCAGGGCAGGCAGCAGGGAAAGGAAATGTCTCAAGAATGGCAGCTTAATCCACTGCCAATTGCATGTCATTTTAGATGGCAGGCCAGGGAGTTTCAGTAGGAAAATCAGAGGTTCCATGCATATGGACTTCCACTGTGTATCTTAGTTAAGAATAAAAGCTTGTTTCTTTGTTTTTATGAGAAAGAGTTGAGGGTTTTCAGCTGGCTGTAGTTCAAGAGCATTTAAATCACATACTCTTTTACAAAGGTAGTTACATGAGTGCTCACCCTGGTATCTAGAGCTGTGCTTTATAGAGCCGATGCCCACAAGATTAAAATCAATGTTTTACTGTTTTTAATTTTGCCCATAATTATTAAAGAGCTGTCTTACTCAATTACTGTATGAGTAATTGAATAGTATGATGAGTCGTAGTATGAATATACTACAACTCTGTTAACCTTCCTTTTTGCCAGATGTGAAAAGATCAGACCACCCCTGTTTTTCACTTGTGTAATAAGAAGCAGTGAGAAATGCACTAATGTTTCTTTTTGCATTACTGGTCTGAATATTGGCTGTTTATCCAGTAGCTTTTCATGCAATTACTCATTTATTAGTCTGATTCAGCTGCAGTTTCTTTGTGTATACCAATAAAGAGAGTTACTTGAGACATGCAGAAGACAGAATTTAAGTAATTTCAGATAATTCAGCAGCTCCCTAATCCTGATAACTTTAATCATTTCATGACTAAAGGATTTTAGCTTCTACTGTTTTTTCCTTATATTGTATCTGTGTTATGAAAAAAAAAGTCATAGAAATAGTAGAGAAAATAAATAGACATGTAAAAACTTAAAGCTTATTGAGCATAGAAAGATGTGTGATACATTTCCAGAGGTGAATTTTTACAGGAGCAAATGCAAGTTTTCCAGGTGTATTTCCAGGTAAGTTTTCCAGGTATATATGGAAGACATTGGTTATATGACAAAAAAAAAAAAGGATTTTAATTCAGAAATTACATGTAAGGTGTTTACTTTAATCCACACATGACCAGCTGAAGGAAGATTATGCAGTGAGCAGTAGCTCTTCAGGACTGCTTGAGCAGAGTCAGGACACCAATTGTAGAACTGGCTCGGGTCTGCAGCCTGATTTTGGGCACACTGCCTCCACCCCAACAGCTTTCATTTCCCCTTTCACCTTGGCTATATCTTTTCTATTTAGGATGTAGATGCATTATGAGTCAGATTCCCTTTGATGAAGGGTTTTTGCTGTGCAGTTATGATCTTTGCTTCTGAAATAATATTTCATTAAATCTGCCTGGGTGACTTAGCTTTGCCACAAGCCTCTCTCAGGCTTCTAATTTAGGAGCCATTTGAGACAAGCAGATCTTTTTTTTTTTTCCCAGTGTCAATGATTTTTTAAGTGGAGCTGAATTTTCAATGCAATCAGAGAAATATTTTAATTTGCTTTGCAGAGTTGTCTCCGCCTTAGGGTGTATTGATGCTGCTGAAGTAACAGCAGGTAGCTGAGGTTCCCCAGTCAGGGACTCTGAACACTCCTCTGGTCCCTGCTATGAGGATGAGTATCAAGAAGCCCCTGAGCCTCAGGTGCAGGGGAGGCTGGTGGTGGTGGTGTTTGTTTTCCCCTGAGCAATTTAGAGTTACTGTTAACCAATGAGATCCTAAAGGGATAGTGAAAAAAATGCCATTATCAGCCATGTGTTCTACTGGTTTGGTTGGGGGCTGTTGGAGAGGAAGGCACTTGCTGATGAGCAGTGAAAGGAGAAGCAAACAGAGGGTGCTCTCTCCATTCTCAAAATTAGGTCAGTCCTCATTAGGCAGCATTTTCATATGTCACATAACAGGTAAACTCCAGAGTGCAATATATCTTCTCTGAATATAAATGGACTTGTCTTAGTTCTGTGGATGTGAGAACCTACATTGGACTGCACTCTTATTTTAGCCCTAATGTTTGCCCAGCTCCTGCAAAATGCTGGACATTTACTCATTGGAGAAGTTTATGACATGTCTTTGATTTACTGTCTCAAGCACTGCAATCCTGATTAGGTTTTGCAACAAATATGTGTGAATTATGCTATGAGTGTTTCAAATGGCATTTCCATGCCTGTAGCTCCTGGCTGCTAATCAACATGCAGAAATGCCCTTACATTTAAAAAGCTTTGGCCAACTTCACCAGAATGACTTGCTAAGAGCAAACTGCAACATTAAAGCTTCATTTCACTGGAGCTGCAGGCTTTCATATGCCCATTCAGCTTTGGCATGACCCCTTCAGAGCTGGAGTTGCACCTGCTCCTGAGATGCAGACTTTTCATCGTGTGTTAGGTTTGTTCATGGAGTTCACTTGAGGGTAAACCCTTGGAGTGATCTTGAGAAGTGAAATGTCAGTAAGGCTGGGGTCCTTATGCTTTTAAGCCAGTAGCAACAGAACTAGCATCTAATGAGTTTATCTTCCTGTGTATTTGTTTGTTTGGGTTTTTTTTAAACAGCTGGTAAAAAAAAATAAAAAGTGAAAAAAATGGTAAAAAAAAAGTGAGGTTTTGATTAGGCTTGAGAGGCTTTGAATCTCATCTGCCAGCTCTTTTGATCACATTTGGTCACTTAATAAAGAGAGCATATCTTTATTTTTAAAATCCCACTTACAGGTTCAAATATTTCTTTACTGTCAAAATACCAGTTTAAAAACCTCAGAACCCAAATATATAGGCTTGATAAAATTTCTAGTTTCAAAATACCCTGCAGCTCTACATCAACTTCTCTCAGACCTGTACAGAAAAGACCACAAATAATTGAGTAGTAAATAAATCCAGATTGACTACTGGCATTAGAATATTAGTCTATAATTTACAAGTTCCGGTGTGCAGACAGTCCATAGTAGTTTGAGAGCATGAATTATAGTGCTTTGTTCCAGCTTTCCTTCTGGGGACATGGTTGAGAGGAAACTATGCACTAGCCTTGAGTTATTGTCCTGTCATTCATTCATTTCAATGTCCGACTGAAATATTTTATATTGTTGTATTTACCAAGGCACCGTGTCTCAAAACAGCCACCTGAAAATAAGAAATTAAGTAGGGAAATGCAGAAGGAGAAATGAATCTTCTCTCAAAAGCCCAAGGCTGAAAACATCTGAGCGCCTGAAGGAGAGTTCTCTGCACGGCTGGTTGGTGCAGCAGCTCTTGGATGCCCTGGTTGGGAATTGGACACGTCTGTGCTGGGCCTGTACTCACACGTGTGCAAAGTGCTCTTCCCTCAGCTTTATCCTTAGAATCCTCAGCCCCTTGCTCACAGTTTGTGATGCTGCCTCAGGGCTTACCTCCCACCAGGTTCTCAGGCACAGAAAGAGGCATAAAAGCCCAGGCAGGTCCCTACTGATGAAGTTGCTGCTGCTGTTGTTATTGCATTTGTTTGTCAAGTGCCAGCAGATGCTGTGCCAGAGGGAGGTGGATGTTTCCTGTTGTCTTGAGTTTAAAATCTAAATGCCACCTCTGTGAGCAGTACAGCCTTTGTTGATGCTTTCAGCTGTTCTTTGTAGTTGCAGTAACAGCAAAAACCATTGCAGCATCTGATCCTTGCTAAGCAACTGGATACTAATACATTGCAACACTGAGGAAAAGACAACTTATAGACAATAAGACTAATAGACTTATATTAGTGTGCTTTTTTAACTTGGGGCTGATCTGAAAGCATTTTCCTGTGAGATATTTGACATTATGGATTTGAAAGAAGAGAAAGCAATGCTGGGTTTGAGTAGAGGTGAGAGCTGGTGCATGGAGCGTGGAAGGAAGTGAATGATAAGAGGACGGCTTTGGAAGAAAGCTGGAGAGGAAAGTTTGGTCAGAGAAGAGGCTTGCTTTGCAGAAGCAAGGGGTTCATAATTAATATATGATCTAGAAGCAGGCCCATGAAATAAAGGAAATAATGGAAAGTTAGAATTCTAAAAGGAGGGAACTGAGCCTTTATGCTTCTTTGTGCCTTTGAGAAATATCTTGCTTCATGAGTATTGGATTCATTCCAGAAATAATAATTCTGTTACCCAAAAAGCCTCAGCTGTGCCTGCACTGCTGTGGTGCCACGTGAAGCCACGGCTGCCCTGCTCTGCTCTGTGTCTCCACAGCACAAGCTCTGCAGCAGCAGCAGCAGTGCTCTTGCCTGCAATATGCTTCCTTTGGCTCTGGGGCATTCCCAACAGCTCTGTGAATAATGCATCAGGACTGTCCATCTTCATCACAGCAGACACAGTGGAAAGATACTTGAGGAAAATGGAAACTTCCTATTTTTTCTCTAGATCTTTCCAATACTTCTGAGACTCATATGAATGTTTCTTCTCCTATGTGTACATAGACATTAAGGTGGGGAATGGAGCTGATCATGTTTCAGCCTAGGAAAGGTCTCATCTGATTTCACCCACCAACTGCTGCTGTGTTGGGTCCTGTGCAGTCCTGTGAGGTGAAAACAGAGTAAGCAAAGGATGGCATTAAATCAATTGTAATGACCTTTACTGGGCTTTTAAGAGCTTGGGAACAGATTTTCTGCAGTGTAATTCAGCTACATTTTACACAATATGTTTGCAAATAATTTACTCCTTTGTGCTCCTGGACTTGGAAATCACATCCTAGGGTCCTGCTCCAGTACATATTCATTTACAGTTATTCCAGGCTGGACAGTTTATACCTGCAGAAAGCTTCTCTGCATTAACTTCACATAAAACAACACCACCACCAAAAAACAAAAAAAACCAAAAACAAACAAAAAAAAAACCCAAAAAAAACAACCAAAAAAAACCACCAACCCAAACTAAAAAAAACCCTAATACTTTCAAAAAATTTAGTAAATGTAGAACTTTGTATTATCAGGTAGTACTCCTACTATTTTTCACAACAGCCTTCATTTGAATGCCTTCTGAATATGCTTTGTTTGAGGACTACTATCAAGCAAGGTGCAGAATATGATATTAATTATACATGTAGGGAGAATCTGAAAAACTTAAGAATGTGGACCTTGCCCTATGACACCACAGGGTCTGTTCAGCTGTAGGTGAATCAGAGGCTCTGGAAGCAGTATTGAGTGTAATCCTGGTTGTGCAGTGACCTCTAGAGCTGGAGGGATGACAGAGGCTGCTCTGAAGCTCTCTGCTGCTCTGTGACTGGCATCTGCAAGTGCAACCCACATGTCAAAACCAATCTGCCTAACTGGTGCAGAGAAACCCAAGGGCTTCCAGAAAAAGTTAAACTTGTAACAACCTGTCCCCATTTTGTTGTGAATGACAGTCATGAGATAGCTTACATGTGAGAGGGACATCAGTGTTGTAAAAATACCACAGATACATTCCTGACAAAACCCAACAAAGGAAGCCTAAAAATGTACAATGATGGCAAACTTCTGTATGTTCAACATAGAATTCCAAGCACAGTTGTTTCCAGAAGTTTAGCTGTGGGTTGTTTTACTTGAAATTATTTCTACTTATTACTCAATTTTCTTTGTTATGACTTCTTT
This sequence comes from Ploceus nigricollis, assembly GCA_013399945.1. Taxonomy (NCBI): domain Eukaryota; kingdom Metazoa; phylum Chordata; class Aves; order Passeriformes; family Ploceidae; genus Ploceus; species Ploceus nigricollis. The sequence goes on from VXBC01007391.1 coordinate 585,759, forward strand.
TATTTCCTGTGTAAAGGTTCAAGATCATGTCTTCTGGTGGGAATGAATGCTGCTTTGATAAGTGGAGATTTGTCAAAGAGAAAATCCCCCGTCCAGAGGTGATTGTTGTTATACACACTATGACACACTCTTAGGTTTTAAATAGTTTAAAATCAGAGCCCTGTTGCACTGAGTGTATACTCTGGAACATCATCCCTGCTTCAAGGAGCATCCATTTGTAGTGTCCCACATGGGGACACCAACTGGTAAAGGAAGAGTATTCTTCTCTCTCTGCAAGATGGGTGGGGAGCAGCTTGGCCAGATCATGCAGGAAGTCTGGGCCAAAGACAGTTTTTAATTGAGCTGGTAAACTGCATCAGAGTTGGTAACCTCAGCATTGTCCTCTCTTTCAAACACTAGGTTTGAAATTCTCCAGAATGACAAAGTTGGTGTAAATTAAGCCAGGAAAGATTAACAAGATCCTCAAAGGTTTTAGCAGAATTTCCACTATATCCAAGTGAAGAGTAATTATGTTATGCTTGTGGAATAAGCTTCTCTGTTCCAGGCTAACATAGTCACATAGCTCCCGGTTACAGCAAAAAGAGTTTAGGGAGTGTTACAAGCAATCCCTGCAGTGATGGTCTTGGTTTCCTGTACCATTACTTCAAACTGTTCTGTCCTCTCAGCCCTGCCTTCTGTCAAAAGGCCTGGTGGTGTTTGGCCACAAACATGCTTCTCCAAATAGCTGTGTTAGCTAAAACTTGATTTTTGCTTCCTCCTTTCTTGTTATCTGATCCATTTTGCATGGTGCTAGTGGCACCTTGGTACCTTTCCACATTTCACCATAGACAGAAAAGCAGGCAATCTTTCTGACAGTTCAGATGCAGCAGAAACTGGGATTACAGCTGAGTGCAGGCAATGCTACCAGGGCAGCTGTGAGACACAGCACAGCCCCTGGGGCAGGGCTCTGTGCTGGGGCTGCCCACACCTGGCTGAGCCTGCTGTGCTCAGACACTTGTGCCTGTCAGACATTAGCTCTGAGCAGCTGCATCTTTCCAATCTCTTTGGAACAAAGCCTGGAAGTTCAACAGCAGAGAGATGAATGGCACTTAGAATGTCAGTCCTGCTGTTCTGTGCTTCTCTCTGAATGAGTAAAACCCAGTCGTGCTATGCTATTAATTAGCACTGACAGAGGGACAAGGAAACTGGCTTCCCCATGGGACACTTGCAAACATTCCCTCGTTTTGCAGCTGAAGTGTCTGAGGTGTGCAACAGGGTATGTGCTGTGGGGGCTGTACAGTCAGTGGGCACCACAGAATGCTGGCTGGGCTCTGCCAAAAGGCTCCAGACTGTTGGTTACTGCCCCAAGAGCAGCCCTGTGAGCTTTGTAAGGTACACACAGATTCACAGGATGATATGGAGTCAGCCTCGTTCTTGTCTTTCCAAAACCAGAATAATTACTGTTTCAACACAAACACTAACTGGTTTTTTGCTTCCAATAAGATTTGCTTAAAAACATTTTGTAAAAAACAAAAGGAGTAGCAAAATAGAAATCAAAGGTGTTACTTGACAGCTATCAAATATTACCTATTTCTGCAGGGCTCCAAGCATGCTCAGCACGGCTCTCAATTTTTCATTTCCTAGAATGAAAACAGCATATTTTTCACAGAGCAAATATAGCAAAAGTAAGCAAGAAAAGGGTCTGGTGAAGCAAATGCTTGATATAGTCAAGGGCTCAATTATGCATCAGTGGATTCAATTTACAGAGTAGAGAGCATCAGTCTTGGACAAAGTCAGTCTCCCACACAAAGCACTAAAGCACACGCTGACAGAATGAATTAAGTAGAGTGCTAGCCAGAAGTCACTTCTTCCAAAAGGTAATTTGACTCCTACAGAAATTAGACTCCAGAAGTGGAATATTTACATCTCTTGCTTGAAATCATTAGGAGCGTGCAGAAAAAAACCCAACCAAAAATGTTTATTGTTGGGTGGCATGTTTTGTGGTGAAAACTTATCCTTGGATACAAGTGTATCTCTTCAGAAGCAACTGAGTGAGCAGACACCCCGGCACACTTGGTTTACAGAATCTAAGTATATTGGGCTATGTCAGTGATAAACTTTTCCCAGATGTGTTTTGATACAAGTGAGCAGGTTTTGTGACATTTGGATAATGCAGGTGGTACACAGGACTAAAGAGCATCACAAACCATCTTTATCTGCTTCTCTTCATTACAGGGCCAAGAAAATCTTATTTGTGAGAGTGATAAAGTTGGTCCTTTTATTCTTGGTACTATGTGCACTGCTTTAATGCACAGCATCAAGCATCACAAATTATAAAAGTGTTGAAGGCTCAGAATGAGGTCAGTTGTGTTTCTCTTTGCTTTTGTGTGACAATAAAAGCTCTTGTATGACTGTGGTCTGCCTACATGTGACCCTGGGAAACCAATACACCTCATCCTCTGTTGTTGCAGACAACCAAATCCTGCTTTCAAGCATTCCTCTATGGGCTTGTGCATCTGAACTGGTTAGGTTTGTTCCCATTACTCCTGTTGGAAGGAGGATTATCTTCCAGAACCACGTGTCAGATTTGGAGGTTTTTGCTTTTCTATTTGAATGCATCAATGCAGAATGCAGAATGCATTCAAGCAGCCAAAACTAGAATATTTTTGCTTCAAATGCAGAGGACTAGAGAGTTGCAATCAAACTGCCTTAGCCCTTCAGTTTGGCCAAGGCCTTGAAATTCCATCTCAGATCCTGGATGATGAAACAGTGGTTTGCTGCCAAAAGAAGGGAAACTTTGCCTTTATCTCTGGTGTGTTCTGCTAGAAAAGCAGCCATCAGCTCAACTGACACAGAGGTGAGCAGACACAGAGTGAGTTGTAGTGAAGGTCTCTGTGTTCTGTGGCTTTACATAAGCCTCCCCACCCATATATAAAGGCTTGGAGATGGTTTGGATCTTCTCCAAAACACAGTGCCTCATCTTCTTCTTCCCCCAGCTTCATTCCACTAATGAGTTGCCAGCCCCACCTGAGGTTGGTAACAATGTGTTGACATCAGACCTTATTCTTCTGCGGCCTGAGCAATCTGCTTGGTACCTGATCTGAGGGTCAGGTTATTGCAGTGAGCTGTACAGCGTGTTTTGTAGCTATTTTTCACTCAGTTGTTGGCAGGGCCCCAGGCTACTGCAGCTTACTCCATTGACTCTTTCACTTGAATTTCCAATTTTCTTTCATGAAAGCTCAATCTATCACAGGCAGCCTTTCCACTGGCCATTAAATCTCACTGACTGGCTGATTGACTGGGCTCCCATGCTGCATCACTTTGGAAGTTAATAGGATTACTAGAAATGCAAGAACAGCTCACATTGTGACTTTAAAAAAAAATGCAAAAGGAAGGAAGGAGGTGATAGCCAATTTGTCAGGATTCATACAGTGAGTGAGTTCACCTCCTCTGAGTTATCCAAAATTGCATTTGACTGGTGGCAGCCTTAATGGACCGCTTGTCCTTTTGATTGACAACTCTACAGCAGAGTCCCGTGAAGGTGGTGTAAATTAAATGAAGTTGCAATGACAGTGGTGGCTCAGGGCTGTCAGCAGGGTACATCCAAACTGCAGAGCAAGTGTGAGCCCAAGGCTGTGCTTGAGCCCAGCCCTGGCAGCAATTCCTCCCTCACAGGAGGTGACCCAGGGCTGAGTGCCTGCCCGCAGGGTGAGCAGGACAGGGCTCACCCTGAGAGCTCAGTCTACTCTGCCAGCAGCAGAACATCTCAGGGGGGTCGTGCACCATGCAGACAGGGCTGGGAGGCAAACTGAGCATGGCTGCTCCTGTGATGCAGCCCAAGCTCTTGGCTTACACTGACAACATAGAAGCACAATGAAAGATAAGGATTCACTGGGATATAGGCCAGTCTAAAGCATTCTTTCATGCTGTGTTCTTTTTGTCTTTAGAGTAACAAACTTAAAAGCTGTGTAAAGGGCAGGCAAGTTTCCCATTGCTTTTCTCTTCTGATTGACAACTGTAGTTGGCATCAATATTTTTTTACTGGATGCTGAGGAAAACTGAGAAGGCTTACATGTCTTCTACCTGGGATTGAAAAGAAGCTTAATTCTTGAACTTCCCTTCAGCTCCTCCTTCCCCCAGTGTCCCATTTCTCCTTTTCCCTACCTGTAAAAGCAGGCTTGGGTACTGTATGGTTACTGGTGCTCTCTACCTGGTTCATTCTGTTAGGATCCTGAAGAAGGGTAGGAGGGCTCTGCAGAGAGACTTGGAACAGCTGAATGGATGGGCTGAGTCTAACAGGATGAAGTTTAATAAATCTGAGTGCCCAGTCCTGCATTTTGGCCACAATAACCCCTGCAATGCTATGGGCTGGGGACAGAGTGGCTGGACAGTGCCCAGGGAGAAAGGGACCTGGGGGTACTGGTTGACAGCAGGCTGGACATGAGCCAGCAGTGTGCCCTGGTGGCCAAGAAGGCCAATGGCTCCTGGCCTGGATCAGGAATGGTGTGGCCAGCAGGAGCAGGAAGGTCATTCCCTGTACTGGGCACTGGTGAGGTCACACCTTGACTGCTGTGTCCAGTTCTGGCCCCTCAGTTTGGGAAGGACCTTGAGATGCTCGTGCGTGTCCAGAGGAGGCAACGAAGCTGGAGAGGGGCTTGGAACAGTAACCCTGTGAGGAACCACTGAGGGAGCTGGGGGTGTTCAGCCTGGAGAAAAGGAGACTCAGAGGTGACCTTACCACTCTCTACAACTTCCTGAAAGGTGGTTGTAGTCGGGTGGGGTTGGTCTCTTTCTCCAGGCAGCAACTGACAGAATGAGAGGACACAGTCTCAAGCTGTACCAAGGGAAATATTGGTTGGATATCAGGAAAAAGGTTTTCACAGAAAGAGTGATAAAGATCTGGAATGGCCTGCCCAGGGAGGTGATGGAGTCACCATCCCTGGATGTATTTAAAAAGAGACTGGATGTGGCACTTGGTGCCATGGTTTAGTTGAGGTGTCAGGGCATGGGTTGGACTCATTGATCTTTAAGGTCTTTTCCAGCCCAATAATTCTGTGATTCTGTGAATTCTGTGAAGGTAAGAAGTGGGGAGGTGGTCTCCAAGGAGGGGATTTATGAAGTGGTTGTAAATTGAAGAAACTACAAAATAACTGCTCCTGCAGGTTTGACAAGAGTGATAGTGCCTCCTGTTGTATTTGTCTTCCATAAGGTTCTTCCCAACATTTTAGGTACTCAAACTATTCAAACATTTCTGTTTTCCTTTTCTAACTCTGTGTACTGTAGTTCTCTCGCAAGGCAAGAATTTCTTCAGAATCTGGTTTTCAGCTGCTGAATTGGTGTTGGTTTGGTTTTCTTTGCTTGGGTTATAATCTTGTTTGAAGTGATTGTGGGGCTCAGTATTGCTTGACAATAATTTGGATGTGGTACACAGTCCACATCAAACTTCCCTGTGGCAAACACTTGGGTGTGCGTGTTCTTTTGGAAACACTGGCATTAAGGCCAAAGAGTAAAGCTGAAAGACAAAATTGCTCATAGCCCAAGAGGGATGTGGCTCTGTTGGGAGGTTCAAAGGGAGCAATTTGGGCAAGGAAAGCAGCATCTTGTTGTCTTCTGTTGGGAATAAACCAAAGAAGAGTTGCCACTGCCTTCTTTTCCTCACAAAAACACTGAGCAGCTGAATTTTTGATGGAGGGGAGAGAAGAGTGATTATTTCTTTCTCAGCCTTTGCTGTCAAGTAAAGTGTTCTCTCAAGTTAGCATTACTTTCCTTTCTGCACCTGCAGGACATGTTGCCATCAGCTTTTATATCAGTAAGGCTGCTCTAATTCTTTCCTTCTGATTTTATGAAAACAGTTACATGTGCTCCCTATGCTGTAACCTGTGCAATTCCAAAGGCAGCAGTATGTGTGAGATTTTCCACAGCCACAGGAACAGAACTGTTTCCAGATCCATCTATTTGTGTAACTCCACGTGCCAATCCCAGAGGGAGTGCAAGCTTCTGAAATCGTGTATCCTCACATGTAAGAAGAAAAGTGGTTATGAGGATGACAGGTGCAATTTGAATATGTAGATAAGCAGAACTTCTAAGACTGATAGTGGTAGGGGATAATTTGGGAACTGAATAGATCGTTCCTCCCAGAACAGCACTTTTAGACTCTCTAAATGCATTGGTTTTCATACCGAGAACAAAGTCCTTAGGCAAAAATATGTTGGCTTATATTTTTACAGATACATATGTATGACAAATTGATAGTTGTGAAGTTCATAATTAGTCAAATTAGAATCAGATTGCCTTTTATCAGATTGGTTTCCTATGCAGGAATAACCTTTTCTGATTTAATCCTGTGCATACACACTGGGGACAGTTGCCTGTATATAAACAAGATGGCTAAAATGCCAAAGTTTCTGTGTGAGAAAAAGGCTCACACTCCATTTTGAGAGTCCTTCTTGTTTTAGTGGCAGTGCAGCCAGTCAGGCAGTTCTTGTGTAGATCCCCAGAGCTTTTCTTTTCCTCTTGGGTTTGTTATCTAAATGCACTGAGGTAAATACAAACAAACAACCTCATCTGCTGGAGTAGTAATAAGTCAGCAAACTGTCATCTTTTACCATGCACAACACCCATAGGAACCCTATTCTTTTCATAAATGAATAGGCAGAAAAGGATGGGTTTAGAAAAAATTAGCTGTAAGGAAGTGAGAGAATCAAACACAGATGCTGAAACTGAGCTTCATTAATATTTTTGTTAGGCTAAAGAGGCTGCATGTAGAAGTTTATATAGTTTTGGGGCAAAACGAGGATTATATGGTTTCCTTTTACACAGAGCAAAAGAGTGAGCTTTTAGTCTCGGTAAGTTAACAATAAAGAGGAAAGAAAAGCTAAATCTCCAGGGGGGCACATAGTGTGTGTTTGCTGTCTGCACACATGTGCATTGAGCTGAACAGGTCTCAGAGGCACAGTTCAAAGAAAAAAGGACTACCACAGCTCTGCAGGTTGTGTAGGGTGATGTATTCCCTTTACACACTGATTTTTCACAACTGCATTTGAGGGGCAGGAAAATTCACGTGGGCAAACCTAACTTTGGAAGGAAAAAAATGAGCGATACTGCTAAACTGAAGTTATCTACTCAAAGCAATAGCTGCTACTCCAAGCCAAGCATGGAAATTACATGAGACATTCAGAGACAGTCTGAAATTCACATTTCTCCTGTGGCCCAGACCTAAGTGGGGAGTGTAGGTACCACATTTTGCCACACACGGCCCCGTCAGCCCCAGCTGCGTCTGCACTGCGGCAAAGACATCTCAGCAGCTGGCACAGAGCAGAGCTGGTGATGCCAGAGCTTGGCACAGCCCCTCATCCACATGCTCAGCTACAGGCAGGGCACACTGTGCACTGTGCTCTGTGCACACTCCCAAACAGCACTGCAACCTGAGCACTGCAAACCCAGCTGGCAGTTGGGCAGCGTTTCCTTCCACTGCTCCATGTTTCATTTGTATTTAATTTATGCTGTCCTTAAGGACTAATTTCACTGCCAAGGAAGTCTCTCTGAGGAACCTTCTTTCAGAGATACATAAGGAAACCCCTAACAGAAAAGAAGGTACTTAACCAGTGTGTCTAACCACTGCACCAGTCTTGAAATGGATCACATTTTGATTTCTGAACCATTTCTGTGTCTAGAAAATGGATGGGGTTTTATTTGGTGTTGTGGATTTTAACTTCCTTGGACTCTTATAATCCAGAAACCAAGGGAGTTTATATATATTTTTTTTTTTTCAGTAAACAGAAGGAAGGAAGTGATAACTGTTTGCCTTCCATTTCATCATGGAGTGGGAAGCAGCTGCAGATCTGAGTACAGTGTTCTAACTTTGCTGCTGCTGATGATTGTATTATGCCTGGATATGCAAGTCTTGCAAATTTTGTATCTGCAGAGCTTCTGGAAATACTCTAATGACATTTTATGATTTTCTTTTTGCCTCGTTGGCCTTATGAAATGTATGTTAATAGTGTAAGAGAACTTTAAAAGGGTATACGGCTTATTAAATATCTCCAAAGACTAGTAGAAAAACAGTTCACCATGGCAATGAAGGTTACTTCTACCAAGAAAAATTTATTTGCTTTTAAAGCTGGCGAAGTGATTTCTTGCTGTCTGATTTATGGTGATGACTTGTACTTTGAGTTGCTCTTTGTCTGTATACCCATGTGGGGTTTTTTATAAGAATCTTGACATTTTTTTGAAATGAAAGAAGAGTTATGTTGAGAAGAGAATTTGTGTGCTTTACTTCTTTGGTAAAAAAAATAACATAAACAAATCTGTTTCCTGTCAAATACTGAGATTTTCTAAGAGCCCTCAAAAACTCTGCTGTCCTGAAAATAGAGCAACAGTGAAGAATTTCACATTTAGAAAATAGCACAGTAAAAGGAGTTTTCCAGTCATGACACATGCTAATAATATCTTGTATGGTTTTGAGCAATTCCTCATGAGGTCCTGAATCATGTTATAAAACCATCCGCTAGGAATAATAGTACTAAAGATCTAAAGAGTTTATGAGCCATCTAAAAATCCATGTCCAGTTCAGTACCCAGTTTAACTGAGCCTCAGGGATTGCTGGAAGGTTTTAGCTCAGTAGATGACAGGTCCTAGGAAGCTTTCCTAGCACATTTGGGAAAGAAACTATTGGAGACCAAAAAGCACTGACCATCCCAGATGGGCCAGAATGACTGGAATGGTTCCTATTGGCTCATCTAATGGAAATAGTTGTTCTCAGGCAGATTTTCCTCTTTCTGCCCCTGGTTTAAATCCAGAACTTCACTCAAATGGAAGGAGAGCAGGTGAGCTGAAAATGAGGCCTCATGGATTTACCCTGCAACCACTCTCTCTTTTTCTGCCAGCATTGTGAAGCTCAAGGCGCAGTGGCTGCCTGCAGGCTGCCTTTGCTGCTGGTCTGCAGCACGACTCTTGCTCCTCCCAGAGTCCTGGGTGCTGCACATCTGCTGCAGGAACACTTTCCCCGACTGCATTCCTGATCTTGTTTCACACCATGCAGGTCCTGGCTCTAAGTTCAGTGGAACTGTGCTCAAGTTTGTCTGTGAGCAAGACCTGGACACTGCCTGTAGCTTCTTTTAGTTCAGCAAGCCTTGGAGAGCAGCTGCAGTTGACTGGCACCCAGCTGCTCCTGGCAGAGGGGAAAGAGTCACAGAGCAGTTCTAGTCATTCAAAAATGAAATCATCCCAGGAGATACTGCTTCTCAAAAACTTCAGAGTAGCAAGAAGCTGGATCTCTGACTCTTGGGAAATACAGTTTCTGCTGTTCTTGTGTCACTGGGGCAGGACAGGGGAGAATCTAGCACTTCATTGAGGCCATTCCTTTAACTGCCATTGTTTCCATGTCCAGTACTTCCCAATCTGCCTTTTGTTCCCATAGTAGCTCAGATTAGCAGTGCCTTCCTTTAGGGAGCTTTTATATTGCAAAAATAATTTTCTGGTTTGCTATTTTTGCTGCAGATATAATGTAAGCAGAAAATGATGGGGTTTGCATGTCTGGAGTGAGACTTAACATAAAAATTGCATTAAATTACACAAAGAAAATCCCAAATTCCATTTTTGCTTGCCCAGATAGGAAAGTGCTTTTGTTAGTTTTAGTAATTATTACATATTTTATTAGCCTATCCGTTTCATCTAATCTGGTCTTTCCTATTTTACTCCACAAACTCTATACTGGATAGAAAAAGAGGCATGATTAAGTCTTGCACTTGAGTGGAAATTATTTATGTGTACATTTATTTATATAAATAAATGTGTTCTCCCTCCCACCTGATCCCCCACTTTTTCTTTATCTGAATTGCAGTGTGCCTGATGATCTCACTTCTACCAAAGAAAATGCTCAAGAAAAATGCTGCTGTTGGCCTCCCTGTGCACACAGGGTAGGAATGGTCTATGGTCACGGGGTAGCAATGTTCTTCTTCCACAAAGAAGAAAGAGTTTTGTTCTGTTGTGTCAAAATCTCCCTTTGGTCATAACCATCAGGGAAAATAGCACTAGCAGCATTTCTGGATGGGTGACCTGTGGCCACATCAGCTGAATGTGTCCTGATAAGCTTCTCCATGGCCCCAGGGACTCCTACAACTCTTTCCTCCTAGTCCCTCTTCCCCTCCCATTCTCACTTCAAAATGGGAGACTTCAAAGCTTAAATTGTGCCTCCTGTGGGTTAAGAATAGGGTCAAGTTTTTTAAGATCTTTTCGTCCAAGAGCAGGGAGTCCTGTGTCGGGGAGAGGAGTTTCCTGGGACACCTTGGGTGTATGAACTCAGCTGTGGTGTGGAGCCCTGGGGCTGTGCTGGCAGTGAGGGAAGGGGACACTGCCAGCTCTGCTTTACCTGGGAAAGGCCTCTGCCTGCAGCTTAGGGGAGTGATCCTTGTTCTCAGCTCCTCTGACTGCCTGGGCACATGTTCCCAGGCAGGAGCTGAGGGCCCTGTGGGGCCTGAAGTGAAGGCCGCAGTTTCTCTTTGACTTGGACCAGGCTTCTGTGATGCTTCCCTCACAAGTTTCCATTCTTGACCATACATTTGGTCTGCTCTGAGCTCACCACTCTGCCATGCTGCTCTGAGCTCAACCACTCTGCCATACTGCAGGGTTTTCATTGACTTTGCTGAAGCTGTTCCTGACCACAGTTACCTGAGAGGAGAGGGCTCAGTGGCACAAAGTGGCTCAGTAGGGTTATCAGGTTTGCTCCAGGGTTCTGAGAACAGGACAACATGACCCAAACCCTTTCAGACTGTAAAGATGCTCATCTGCTGCTTTCTGTACCTGCCCTGTCAGCAGGCAGGCAGAGACACTACACTTTCTCATATGCAGGCTTGGTCCCGAGTCCAGGTTTTGCTTCTCTCTTTTGCACAATCTCTGAAACATCCAAAGGCAGCTTCCATAACCTAGGTCTCCTTAACTGATAAATTACTTTGTCCCTGTTTTGCTCCTCATCATATCCTGCAATTTCCTGTTCGTTTCTGATCTGTATTGCTGTCAACTACTTTGTTGGATCTGTGTTGCTGTCACTTTATCTACTTCTATTCTGAATAATCTGATAGAAGCTGAAGAAAGTGGTTTTCATCCTTATATTTTTATGTAGCAGTTCCAGCTAGTGTGCAATAGAGCACTTGTGTATCAAAAATAGACAGGCAGGAATATGAGCAATAAATAGCAATGCTCATTAATGCTATGTGTTCTTCTACTGTGAGAATTCTCTGTCTCCTAATTATTTTTCCTTCTTCAGAGTCAATTAGTTTAATGTGGTAACAGGAATTTATGATGGTGCTGCCAAACTGTATGTGTCTCAATCTCCATGGATTCCCAGGATGACTTTTTGTTATGCACTGAGCAATGACAGATGTGTGACACTGAAAACATTATTCAAACCTCTTCCACTTTTCTCTATCTTTGGGCCAGGATCAGTTTAAAAAAACACATGGGCTAACAATAATAGGACATTAACTTGTCCTTTCTTGGCCCTGCAGAGATTCCTGTGTGTTCCAGTGTGTTCTGGTTTGAAAGCAAAACCAGTGAGAGACTCCAAGTCAGAAATACAATTTATTAGGAAAAGGGAAAAAGAAAACAAAATACATGCAATAATACAAAAGAAAAACCACTGACAGAGTCAGAATACAACCTGACACCCTTTTGGTCAGGGTGTGGGTAGCAGTCCAAACTGGAATGGCTGCAGTCCTCCTGGAGTGGCAGATGTGGTTCTCTCAGAGCAGTGATCCTATAGAAGGGTGGAGTCTTCCTTTGAAGATCCAGTGGAAAAACCCAGCTGTTCCTCTTGGGAATCCAGTGGAAGAGGCTGAGTCTGGTGTCTCAAAAACTCAGATTATATCCAGTCAGGAATGCTTGGCTCCTCCCTCTGGGCGGAGCATCTCCCAATGGGATGCTGTAACTTTCCTCAGCCATGCAGTGACATTCAATGGGCCATTAACAGCAGATGTCTCCCTGGGGGGAGGATTGGTTTGTGGAAGAGATAAAGAAAACTGCCCAATTAACACAAGATAACTGCCCCACCTCTAACGGATGGCAAATAGAATATATCTTGCCTTGCAATCTAGGACACAGTGTTCAGATGCAAACAGGTCCATTGAACTTGTCTGGACTGAGCAGAGATAAGGAAAAGCATGGGAATAAATCCTGTAGGACTGGGACCTTAAAGCTGAGCAGAACACAAGGATACAGCAACTGTATAGCCCAGTCTAACCTGGGCTCAGTGTTTCTGAGTACAGGGTGCTTTACAGGAAATTATGACACATCCATGATGTTCTTCCTAGCTCCAAATCATCTGGAGGCATTTCTGTAGTGACAAATATTTTTCCTAATCTTCTTCCAGCCTGGGTTCTAATGACTGGGATCCGAGATTGGGTATGAGGTTTTGAACAGACATAGCACTTACTCTGCAGACTGCTAGACCTGTGATACTGATAGATGTGATTCTTTTGGCTGTGCTGCACTGTCAGCACTTCCCATACCACAGATTTTTGTATTGTGACCAAGATGTGCAGGGCCAGCTGAAACTGTTGGCAGCTGAATGGGACACATTTGTGATTTTTGGCACTTGTTCATGATGATTAGGGGTTGGATTTGAGCATTCCAGCTGACCTTCTCAGTACAATATTCAGCTGACATTTTTTCTTTTTTTAATGAAATAGTGACTACTCAGAAATCTCAGAGCTGGTGTCTGAAGCTATATAGAATGTCTAGAAGAGAGCACTGAATGTGATGACTTACAGGATTTCTGACAAGGACTGTGCTTGAGTAAACTTGTCAGCCAGGGAGGGCATTATTTATTTTTGCACACCTTCTTGGGTTATGTCTTAGCATGTATATTGTATTCACATAGAAACTTCTCCCAGAAAGAGTTTGGAAGAGCAAACCTCAGTTCTGGAATAACCATTCAAGCTTCAATTGTGTTTTCTATTTATACACTTTCTGCAGATGTTTTATCTGAAAATGCCCAAAGCATTTTCTTAGCAACATTCACGATGCTGTCCTTTCAGGCCTTTGCTGATGTTCTTTATCTTTATTGATAGTGCTGCATCTGGGCATAAGCTACATTTTATGGTTGGATGGAAGATTGTTATCTGGGCATTTATCATTTCACACAAATCTTCTCTCTCTGTAATCAGTGAAGTGAACGTAGCTTTTACAGGCACTGCTTTGTGTTAGCACCTCCACCCCTTTATAGCATTTCAAATAACAGCTGTCCCAGTTCTGCTCTATTTTGGGCCTATGAAGGGTCCTGATACATTAATTGAAAGCTTGTCTGAGACCAGAAAGAGGTATAAGAATTAGGTTTGTTTTGAGCTCTGTCCATCTAACCCTTCCCTCAGCAGTGGCTTTAGCATGGGTTTATCTTTGAAAAAAATATACAAACAACAGATATAGAGTGTGTTTTATCATATAATCATTTTAGAGGATCCTAGTACTGTAGAGAAGAGTAGATTATTTCAAGGATTAGTCAGAGGGTGAATATTAAGCTAATGGAAAACTAGGATGAATATTGGGGAAAAAATAATCATGATACTGCAGTCCAGTGGGACAGAGAGGAAATGGAAGGACTATTGATTGGCTTGTTTTAAAAGGTCTAAGAAATATATTACATCAATAACAATCTTTCCTTGGTTAAATCATCCAAACATTATTTTCCTAATCAGAGTGAAGAAATATGTAAATACTTAAAAGTAAAGCATTTATTCCATCTGCATTAGGACCTGGCACAAATGTCCACCCACTTTTGGAAGAGTACTGACATCTGAATGCACACTTAGAACAAAACATCTGTTTAGAAGTTATGTTGAACTGGGCTCTAAACTCTGAGGTGATTCATGAGCAGTTGTAGATGTTGTCCTGCAGACCATCCTTTCCCATGGGTGCTTTGCTCTGGAAGCACCAGCTCTGCTCACTGAGCTTTGCAGCATTTCTGTGCTGCTCTCGTGCCCCTGTGGCCTGCAGGGCTGTGACTCAGAGAGTTCGTGTCCAGCCATGTGCCCACCTCACACAAATGGGAACTGCTGTGCTCAGGTGTCATCATGCACTGCAGAACAGACACTGAAATGGTAACACTTGGGCAGACCCAAAACAACCAGATGCAAAAGTACGTGGCTTGCACATTGCTGGGCTTTATTGCCTATAATACAGCATTCATTCAAATTACAGTCTTTAATTCCTTATGTTCCTTTGAAAAGCTCTAAAAGCTGTATTAAAACTGTCCAATTTTCTTTGTGATTTCATCTTCAGAGGAAGCTTGTTATCATTTCATTTGCAAAGATCATCAGTGGGTCTCCACTGCATTGCACTAAAGTTGTTTTTACATTGTAATCTTATATAATAATGGGATTGTAATGACTTTGCTAATAGACATGCAGGATGCAAATTGTTTGTTTCTCAAATTTATAATATTTTTGGTAGAAGGAGCAGCATAATGGAATCACCAAGAGGGTTTTGAAAAGTTCCTTCCCTGTTTTTCTCTGTCTGTGTGTTTATACTTACAACATGAGATCACTGAGACAGTATTAGGAAATGAGATTTAGTGTCACTTTACAGGAGCTATGTACTTGATAGGCAGTGTAATTTGTGGAACAGTGGTCTCATCCTAAATGGAAATCCAAATGGAATTATGAGCGCTCTTGAACTTTTAAAATTGTACACTTAATGATGATGGAGATTAATTTTAATCGTCTATGCTTTGTGGCTGAAGCTGCAGGGTTGGAAGCAAGCATTAAAATTTGATGAAAGCTATTTTCCCATGTGGAAAGTCTGTTTCTGATACTGCCCAGTCATCCAGATTTGGCCCTAGATGGATTTTTTAGGGCAAGTAAAAGGCTGATGGGTTGGAGGTAAGTAGAGAGAGCTGTTAGAAAAAGTGGCTAGAGACCACCAGGAGCGACTTCTGCAAGTGTGTTGGCCTACAGGTTTTAGAATATCTATGCTGCATGTGCCTGTAGCTACAGTGTAGCTAAAGATGAGGTTTTTTCTGGCATTTATAGGGGCCAGCTACTCCTATCTACTGTGAGGAAGGTAATCCTCTAGCCTAGTTTATGCTTCCTCTAAATCATCATTTCTATAAGGAGCTCTCACTCATATCACACGTAATGTGATTAAAGAATCATGTGACTTCAATATGTTAAAATCACATTGAGTGATTCTTTACCATGAATTTCAACAGATATTCCCTGTAGCCATTTCTGTGTGAAAGTTGTGCATTGGTTCCCCTGGGAAGTCCCACCCTAGTTGTAAAGTTTGGGGGTTTTTCCCTCTCTTCTGTTTCTACTTATCAGCTTTGGCTCCCAGTGACTGAGAACAGCAGCTGCCAATGCTCTCTGTCTTTGTAAGGCTATTCAGGTGGAAAAGAAATTGTGCTTTCTTTAGTTCCAGTGTCATTTGACTTTCCCATGGTTACAAGGATTTCCAGGAGATTTGTTTCTTCTGCTTCTCCCTATGCCAAGGACTACGAAGGTGATATTTTTTCCTTGGCTCAAATCTTTCTATTTATTGTGTGCTTAAAACTTGTAAGAGAGTTGCTAGAACTTTCTTCTGTCTCCAGTGATACTGGCCAAATGCCTGAGGTGTGCTGAAACCTGGCTAGTAAATATCCTAAACTTTGCTTGTTAAATGCACATTTAACAATTTGAATTTAACAAATTAAACAAATTAAACAAATTTAACAAATTGAAGAGCTGGCAGCTCTTCAAGTTCCAGAGCCACTCTCTGGACACAGCTACAAAACTGTGGCTGCAGGTAGAAAGAACAAGTAATACAATAATGAGTGAGGCTGGGCTTTTCAGTGTCTTTGTTTCTAGAGCTACCAGAAAAGCTTGATCATTAAATAAACAAATTGTATTAAAAGGAGAGAAGGCTGGGAATGTTTTGATGAAAACTTTCTCATTGCAAAGTATTACAGCTGCACTTGACTAGAAACATTTCAGTTTGGTCAAAATCTGTCAGGAAATTTCTCAGGCATGAGACAGAAATGATTGTAAAAGCAAGCAATAATTAGAATTTAATTTTCAATCATGAAAAGTTTGGGCTCAAGATTTTTGTGTTTTAAGAGCAGATATTTAATCTTTCCCAGATTCCCAATCTCAGCAACTACTTTTGCAACAGAAATGATGATTTGAGTGAGTGTAATAGATAAACTGCCTGCCTTGCTGTGAGAGTGGTATAGTTTATAATGCATTTCAGAACTGACTAAAAGGGAGGGATCTATCGAAAGAAATTTGTCCAACATTCCAGAATCCATCAGAATCAAAGGATTCAGAATCAAAAGCTCCAAGTTTCCCAGGTCTCACACTGCTGTTTCTGATTCTAATTCTGATTAGAATCAGTAGAATCCATTGGGACAACATATCATTACCTCCATGTGGTAATTACCTGTACAATATATATAACATTCATCAGAATAAATGCCTAGTGTTTAAGTTTCTGACTGGAAGAGTTAAAAAAGAGTGACAATTAGGAAAATATATATTCCTAGGGATTGGAACAAGATTTTTTTTCTTTAGAGAGTTAGAAAACCTTTTTCTTTGTTTTGGCTATCATGAGATCCTCTTCCACTTATGGCAAACAAACATTCTCCTCAATGCTTTAGATAGATAGAGGCTTGAATAATACTTGTAGCAAATATTTCTGAGGTGCATTTTATTGAAAAAACAAACAAGCCAGCAAAAAAAAACCCACCAAAAATCTAAACCACATCCACCTGTGCAATATGCCTTCCTGGCTGCATGCTGTGCTTGTTCCAAGCCTGATTTATGAAAGAACAAATACAGCATGCTCAGCAAGAACCCAGGAGAAGCTATTTTACCTGTGACCTCTACTTCCACTTGTAGATGCAACAATTGAAATTACAATTGCTGCTAAATTGCAGTGATTCTGGCAATGCTGGGGTCTGTAGGATATTTGTGCTTGTGGCTTGACCTCTCCACAAAGGGCTGAACCTGAAAAGCATTATCATCACAATCCATCCCATATTAACTTCCCAATAAACTTGGGAGGAACTGTTTTGTCAGCTGGAGTTTATGCCTGCAGCACTCAATACTGAGCCATTTCAGCGCCTGCAAATGTCAGCAGTTCCAGCTTATCTGTTACAATGCTTCACTGAATTCAAACTATTCTCATGAAGTACGAAAATACAAATTTCTTTTCAATGTGAAGTAGACCATCTGTGCATTGTTCAACTTCTCATTCCTTAGAATGCTTAAATAGTGTCACAAATGAGTCATAAAAGTGTGTTGGTTCATGCACTCAGTTCTATAAAGTGTATTAGTATTCGTGGTTTTCTTAACACTCCTGCACCCTAAAAATGGAGCTGCATGAATTTCAGTCCAGCTGTCAGTCAAGCAAACACTCCCATGCTGATGTAGTGATGAACTCAAGTAAGATATCAAAATGTGGAGTGCTATTTTAAAAATTTTGGTGAGTTCACTTCTTGCACAGTGATAGAGAAGCTGGGTGAGTGTCTGTGCATTAGATCCCTTGGAGATTGCAGATGCAGCTGTGTTTATACTGCAGCCTGTTCCAAGGGCCTTCAGGAGAGCACGGAGGTGCCTGAGCCAGACACAGAAAAAGAGGGGCTCACCCAGAGGGAACCACATGTAAATGTTGAATGGGAGGAGACAAAGGGAGCAGCCAGCAGAAACAGCTGAGAAGGAAAGTTTCAGTGTGGGTCAAGTGTGGGTACGGCCAAAGCTTCCTGGTCCAGTTCAGTTCTCTTCCAGATCAGGGGATGGTGTGTCCTGGATGTTAAAGAGTCCAATCCTACAGGCTCATCCCAGGGCTGGCTTTCAGTTCTTCCCTGTGGGTTGTGGTAGGACTGTGGTCTGGCAGCACGGAGCTCCTCAGGTACTTGGCAGCTTGTATGAGGCTCTGCAGTGCCATGGGAAGTGAGCTGGGAAACCTGCCCTGCACCATGGCCCGCAGCATCAACCTGCCCATGAAAGCAGCACTGGCCAGCAGTGAGGGAGGCTGCTGTGCCCAGCTCAGAAACTTCTGTGTGCTCTTCCTTCTGGAAAAATTAACAGTGTGCTGATCTGTGGCAGTCCTGTGAAAGCAGGCAGATGCATGTAAAGAGCTGTGAATAAGCATAAAGGTGAGGAGTATTGTCATTGCTGTTCCCTGAAGATATGATGTGGAATGAAAGTGCAGCATGAGTTTTGCTGGATTTGACATGGTGCTCCCTCACCACATTGCAGATGCAGCTCAGTTTGAGCCATGTGTGGTGGGGTGTTTTCTTTTTGCATTCAAATATTAATAATAAGAATTAATAAATCTTAATAATAATCTTAATCTCAAATAAGATTAGTTTCTCTCTTTCAATTACTTTAGCATTTTGCTCTTGCTCATTCTGTTTAAGCTCCCCCCACCTTTTGTTGTGCAAAATATAAATACATTACTATTTTCTATAGCATAGGGTCATAATTGAAATTTTTGCATGTGGAGCAAGGTTTTCATGTTCATGGTTTAAATAAAAAAAGCTGTATAATTGCCATCCCTGATGTGTTCCTGGCCAGCTTGGATGGGGCTTGGAGCAACCTGGTCTAGTGGAAGGTGTCCCTGCCCATGGCAGGATGTTGGATCTAGGAGACCTATAAGGTGTCTTACAACCCAAACTATCCCCTGACTCTATGAGTCTATACCCTGAATATTTATAACTTAAAGTTGGGTAAGATCATGAGAGATTTTACCTTGCTCAAGCTGGATTCCATTGGCTAGGTAGGTGTCATTCCCAGCTCGCCCAGAGGAAAACAGAGCCACACAAGGTTTCGTATGCTCCAAATGCACACAGACTTTGTGTTCTTTTAGCCTGAGGATAACTCAGGCGTAATCTCTTACCATGTAAGCTCAAAATAAAAATAAAAATAACAGTTCTAAATAGCAGAGCTTCTTTTGCAAAGTTGCTGACTGAAGAGCTGTCATGTTACATTAAGAGCATGGTCACTGCAAATGATTTCTTCATACAGGGTATTTGCCAGTCTGTCTCCTGTGTAATCATGAAGAATGCGTTGACTTCAGAATAGCTGCACATAAGTAACTTGTGAAAAAGTCTGGGAGACAACTGAAAGTTCCTGTCATGATTGGTAGTGTGAAGAAATATTGCTAAAGTTATCAGAAAAATACTCTCTTTTCACTATGTATTCCAGAAGATACAGATCCGCATCCCAAAAATTCTTCTAAATATTTGGACAGAAAATAGGCATAAGTAGTGACACTTGCTAGTGCTAGAGCTAATGGACTTAGTCCAGGCAAACACCAATCCATGGTATTGTCTGAAGTGCATTCCTGTGTTTTGTTGCAGAAATGAGTTAAGGAAGTAGCTGTGGTTATGAAATACTGGGTGTTCCATGGGAGTAATTAATGTTTGTCTTTCTTGGAGAAAACTCTTCCAAAGTCATAATCTACAAAATGTGTATTCCCTGGTTCTCAGGCAGACTGCAGCACTTTGGCTTTGTCCAAAGCCCTGAAGAATAAATACCCTCACTGCCAGTTTGCTCTGCCTGGGTAAGACCCAGCCAATGAACTGTTCAGTGAACTTAAGCGATTTGGAATTGCACCAGGAGAAGGAGCAACAGCTACTTTTCTTGTTCACATAAATCAATGCCAAGGTGCTCAGGCACAGAGCTGTCCCTTTGAAACCCTGTGGATGACACTAAATTTCCTATAGGATTCTATGACATTTAATATCCACCTGTTTCGTGGGGTCGGGAGTTGGAGACAGAGACAACACTGATGTCCAAGTGGCAAAGAAGTGAGTTTATTCCTCCAGCCCCTCTTTATAAAGGGGTTTGAAAAACCCAGTCTGGATGGATCATGGGTCTGATCTTTGACAGTGCCCAGCTCCCAGAGCAGTGGGATGTCTGCAGCTGGGGGTGGAGTGGGACTGGCTGAGGTTCCTGTCACTCAGCCCAGGGCTGGTTTATGGGGCCGGCTGCGTTTCTTGTTTATAGCCAAATTAACTGCCCAGTACAAGCCAGCTTGTACAGTAACAGGATTCTACCTTTAAAAAAATCTTCCCATTCCTTTCTCTCTTCCATAATTTCTTTTCTATCTTCTTTTTAGTGCACCAAGTCTTCTAAATGGCAAAAATTTCATTTTTTATTTCTCTCTCATCGTCTGTTGGCATTTCCATTTGTTAAAGGTTTATAAGAAGGGTTGGTTGAGTTGGTTTAGTTTTACCAAAGATTTTGTAAAGATAAAGAAACAATCTTTCTATTAATGCAGACATATTGTTGTCAAAAATGGGGAGGGGAAACACTCTGAAATCTTGTATTTACAATTTTGCCTTAAGCAACTGTGGTTTGCAATGAAAACTCAAAACATTTCCCAGGAAACCTTGTTTGTGTTTGACAAACATGTAATAGACATTTTTCTCCACATGTCTTTAATTTTGAATATTTCTAAATCCTTTCAAACCTGTACTGCTTTCTAAGTTGCCACTGCAAGTATTCAGTGTACACCTTCCTTCCAGAAATGCTGAATGGGGACACAAGAGGGTTTTTAGCTATTTCCCTGGGGGAGGATGGTGGTGTAAGAGCACTGTTACATTGGCAGTTACCCTTGGATCAACAGGGAGGATCGGAAGGGAGCTCCAGGCCTACTTCTAAGTGTGTGTTTA
The DNA here is from genome assembly GCA_013399945.1 of Ploceus nigricollis. Classification (NCBI taxonomy): domain Eukaryota; kingdom Metazoa; phylum Chordata; class Aves; order Passeriformes; family Ploceidae; genus Ploceus; species Ploceus nigricollis. Next base: position 606,382 of record VXBC01007391.1, read on the forward strand.
GTATTTGCTCCAGATTAGCTACATTACAAAACCTGTCATTTAATGACCTGGTGGTTTGACCTTGTTCTCTGTCTGTTAGGCTATAACCAGCAGTCACCTCATGGCAAAAATGCACATTACAAACCTCTTCATCCAGAGATGTCCTAGAAAAGCCTGCTTATTTTAACACTTGTTCTGACCCAGGTAAAGCAGAGTTCTAGAGATATGCTGTATTTTGTCCTGTATCTTGGGGTAGGTCATTGGCAGATGAGGCAACAATTATCACTATTCTTCTCTGGTCATGTGAACCTCATGTGGGAGGTCCACAACAGGAAGAAGAATATGAGGGTTGTTGCAACAGGTAGATTAACTATGGGATTATTGCTGTAGGATTGCAGGTGCCCAAGACTTCCATGAACAAGTTTGTGGAAAAGACGTTCATATTCTCTGGGCACCACTAAATACCTCAAACTCACTGTCTTAGGTTGGAAATGCAAGATGTGGCTGGGGGTTTGTATTCTATTGCCATCTGTTAGAGGTGGGGCAGTTATCTTTTGTTCATTGAGCAGTTTTCTTTATCTCTTCACATGACTAATCCTCCCTCCAGGAGAGATCTTCTGTCCATGGGCCAGTGAGTGTCCCTGCATGGCTGATAAAATTCCATCATCCCACTGGGAGAAGCTCTGCCCAGGGGGAGGAGCCAAGAATTCCCACCTGGATAGAATCTGAAATTTGGAATACCACAGCAGCCTTTTCCCACTGCATTCCCAGAGGAGCAGCTTTCTTCCCCACTGCATTCCCAGAGCAAGACCAGGCCCATCTCCAGCAGCCCTGGAGCTTCAGAGGAAAACTCCCCCCTTGTCCAGGATCCCTGCTCCAGCAGAGCCACAGCTG
>VXBC01007391.1:607269-629779 GCA_013399945.1 Ploceus nigricollis
CAGAGCCACAGCTGGCACTGCAGGAGGGCTGCAGCCACCCCTGAATGGCACTGCTGCCACCACCCTGACCCACAGGGGCCAGGGCCTGCTCTGTCAATGTTGTTTTGTATTACTGCAAATACAAATTTGCAGTATTTTTATATTTTTATATTTATATTGCAAATTTTTATATTTTCTTTTAATTTTTTTTCCTAATAAGGAACTGTTATTCCAATGCCCATATCTTTACCTAAGAGCCCCTTAATTTCAAAATTATAATAATTCAAAAAGAAGGGGTTTACATTTTCCATTTGAAGAGAGGCTCCTGCCTTCCTTAGCAGACACCTGTCTTTTCAAACTGAGACACCCAGGAAGTCTCTGAGCTGCAGTCTGTAGAAGGGTGTTTGGGGCTAGTACTTTCTCTCTTGCCTTCTTCCTGGAGCATCTAGCTTGGACATCAGGAAATCCAGGATAGTGGGACCAGAGGTATATTTAGTCCAGCTCTGTATGGCTGGACCTTGCATATTCTCAGCTAGAAGGTGAGAAATGAATTTGTTTGTAAATATACCTAATTGACCTCCAAAGACTGTGCCTCATAAAAGGGCTGAGATGCAAAATCCTGTCAGTGCCACACAACACAATCTCCCTCACCTGCAGTGCCTGCTCTGTGGGACATCAGGCTGCCGTTTTGAGTGCTGGCAGTTCGGCACCTTTCGTGAGCAGCAGATGAATTTTTAAAGTGAAAAAGAGCTGAACCATTGCCAATAGGTTATAAGGCTGGTGAAGGAACATGAAACTGGGGAGGAGATTGCACAAAAAGAGCAGTAAGTGAGAGCTTCTTCCAGACAAGATTTGTGCTCTGAGCTGTATTAACTGCACTGAACTGGAATGTGTTAAATGATTGAGAGGAGATGGAGGCCATCTCCAAGCAGCACAGAACCCCAGGGACTGGTAAATAATGAATACAATTCTTCTGCTGTTAGTGGGATGACTCATCACGAGCTGTCTGTTTCAAGAACCTGCTGCAGGGGTTGGAGGAGGACGACTGGGCCTCTTTAAACCTGTTCTGCAAAGAAAAAGCAGCTCTTGGCTGCTACTAGGTCATTCCTTTATCCACCTGGATATAAAAGATACCAGCAGCAATTACTGATGGAGGGAGCCTGAACAAGGAGGACAAATTGTCCTGCTGTATTGTTTGGCAATGGAGGATCTTGACCCACAAGTTATTGTTTTCCTTGGCTTTCCTAAAACCAGGGAAACTGGGAGGCGGCAGCTGACACGAAGATCTCCAGACCTGTCTTGGAGTTTCTGCTGACAGGCACCAAGGGCTTCCCTGTGCATAAAAGCCCAGCAGAGTTCTGGGACAGAGCCGTTCTGTCAAGGGAAGGCCCAGGATCACTGACCCAGATACCAACTGCTCTGTGTGCATTGCTAGTGGCACCAGCCAAAAGCTGATACTGTGTCCCATCATTTGTCCACTTGACCAGGCCCAGAATAGTCAAATGTGAGGTCTTCATCTTCCTCCCCCAGCTTTGACATGTGGAAAACCAGGAGCCCTTTCCAGCTGATATTTCCACAGGTAATGTCACTTCGAAGTTTGTGTCAGTTCCACTGTGCAGGTTTAGGGGCAGCTCAGAACTTCTTAGCAGTGGCTGTAAAATCAAATTGTAATATAGTAACAGAATGGTGTTACAGGATGCCCAGACCAAAGAACAGGTCACAGTGGTCCTTCCTTCATGCACCAATGTCCTTCGCTTGCCTGTTGCTGGGTGTCTGTCTTTGCTCACAAATGAGCAATATTGAAGAAAATGAATGGAATTGACTTTTTCTCTCAGAGGTCTTTGGAGCCGGGAAGAGGCTAGAAAAATGAAACCTGTCCCTCTGCTTGGATGACATTTTCTACCACAGGTAAAAATTTGTGTTTATGAAGGTAGATTTCTACCACAGGTAGAAGTTTGTGAGATTTACCACTCTAAATCATGGAAAATAGCTTAGGAGACTTTATTTCAGCTTATTAGCAGTATGGGAAAACTAAGGCCATCTTTTGATATTGTGGTGGCCAACAGCTGCCCTGAAGGCCTCGCAATAATAATTAATCCCAGTTTTATAACAGAAAGGTCACTAATTACACGAGTACCTGGATTGTGTAACCTGAGCAGAGAGCAGCGTTGGCTGGCCGGAGCAGCGGGCTCGGCCGATGGGGCTGAGGGCGCCGACCCTCAGCTCTGCGTGCGACGGAGAGCGCACGATGGCCTTGGCTGCTGTGCACGAACCCTGGTGGGCTTTGTCACATCCCTGCCTCTGACACTACAGTGACATTTTGAAGACAATTTTACCTGTGTTTGGACTTCCAAAGACAGATATGAGTACACTCATTTACCTGGTTGTCATAGCTATGTTTTCACCTGTGATTAGTTTGATCCCCAGCTAATCAAAAATGCCGGAAAGCAGGATCTGACCTATTGCCTGAAATTCTTGAAAAGAGGTGGTAGGCAGTGTCTGGTGGCATGCTGGGAGAATATAACTGTGCTGCTTCGCATTTACCTGTAGGAGGGAAGTTTTCTTTCAAACAAAGGGATCAACTTCAGTGTTATAAACTTTCCATTTGAGAGTTCTTATTCGTGTATACAACAAGAAGTTGTTCTGGATTAACTGATTCATTAGTGATGTGAGATAAAAGTAAAGAATAATAATTCCTAATTCCTAAAAGTCCAAACCCAGTAATTGGCAGGTACAGCTGTAGCAGCTGATTCTCAATTGCTGAGATGCAGGAAATCCTCCTTTTGCTTATCAGACTACTCTAAACTTAGTCTCCTTATCCTCTACTGGCTGTTTTGGCTGTTTTACTGATGGAGAACCTATCAGCTGATGAGTGAAGTCATAGTTTCAGAGTTTTTGAACTGAGATGTTAAAAAATCTCAGAGATTTGGGACATATTTATTTATGTTTTGGGATCAGATTCTTGTTTGTATTTTCTAGTAGTGGCCTCTTCAACCTATGAGAAATTTGGGATTTTTGTAGTGTTTTTTTAAGTGCTGTTCTCTGTTGCGCTGTTTTGCTTTTTTATCCAGGAACTGTTTTCTTCTTGCTAGTAGGAGTGCCACCACTTCACGCCAATATCCTGCCTCTCTTTTCACATCCAAGACTGTTCCATATTTATAACCACTACTTATTACTATAAGTATTTTTCTCTGATATGTATCTGTTTAACCAAGGGCCTTGATCTCCCTGTTTAATCCTCCTTTTTCTGCAAAAACATTTTCTTCCTTCCTTTTTAAGAAGTTGAAAACAAAAATCTTTTTAGGTCTTTGAGAAACTTAGAACAGCCACCACTATTTGTTAGTTAGAAGATTTCGGTGACTACACTGTCTGTTCTCTATCCACAACTGTGTGTATCACATTAGTTGTCTGCCTCTTAAGTGAATTTAATGACTGTAATGTGCACACTCATTTGCTTTTAGACATTCAGATGAGCAATCTTATTCGTCATGAATTCTGCCCTTGACACCTCCTTTGAGAGCACCTCTTGGGCCTCACCAGCCTCATGCTGGGACAGTCTCAGACAATAGCTCAGCTCTGCTTTTGTGCTTCCCATTGTGCTGCAGTTGTGTCTAGAAACCACACCTGTGATCTTGAATGAGTTTGTTATAAGAAGAAACCTTTGTTCTGCAGAGCTCTGAGTCTAAGGAGATGAGACAGATGACAGGTGGAAAGGAAAGGGAGGCACCAGCAGGCTCTGTGACTTGCTTGACCTCATGTGGCAGTTGTCAGGTGCCACGTGCAGGGCATGTGACAAAGCTGGGGCAGTGATCCAGCTGTCTGGGTCCCCATGGCTTTGGCACAGCTTCTAGACCAGTCAGTCTCCAAAGTATCAGGTAGTGAGACCTTACCAAGAGTCCAACAGTGCAGAGTGGCTGTAAATCAAAACAATGCAACTGCTTATCAGCCCTGGAAAAATTATCAGGAATAAGTGTATAATCTGTAGAGCTTTTATGTTTGAAATGGGATTGCTAGGGATTATTTATAGTGGCTTTTTTACAGGGCAGCCATCATGGAGAAATTGTGGAAATATCAGAAGTGATGCTTCTACTTCTGTAAAGTATAAGATCATTCCCAGAGGGAGTGGTTTCTGGGAAGACAGCAGTGAAGTTCCAGAAAGATGTCTGTGAAGTGAAATAGCCTGTCTGGGGATCAGCCATGCTGCTCCTGCTAATTCATAGCATCTCAGCAAGAATGTTTTTTGACCACCGTAAGAAATACTCAACTCAACATTCTCTTTAGGTTTCCAACTCTGTACCCAGCTGTGCAGGGCAAGCACAGGAGTGAACAAGCTCAGGTGGGAAAGTCAAAATCCACAAAAAGATGGAACTGCTTCTTTTAGAAGGGGAAACTTGAGGAGACTTCTGTTTTCATCAGCTTTCCCTTCACCTGGTTTACATACAAGCCTCATAGTCTTGGGTGTGTGAGACTGTGTAATATCAAGAGTACACTTCAGACACTGTGTTATTTCTATTCACCTTGGTTCCTATTCCTAGAGACATGCCTGGAAATCATCAGCTGAGAAGTTTAATTTACAAACCCACTTTTTTGCAATGCTGACAAAGACATAGCCAGTACCTGGTAAGGAGTTGTGAGTTAAACTTCTAGGGTAGTTATTCTTTTGTTGTGAGCATGTTAAGGAAAAGGGTAACATGGCAAGGAAATCCTAAGAAAGTTGGCCAGAGATATTGCTTTGGATATTTCAATATTGCTTTGGATACTGTTTTTCTAGCAGTGTTTTGTTAGTGTGCCAATATACAAAACCTACCTTACATCTAGTTACAAGGCATTTTCTTACCATCCCATTGATTTGCTACACTATAAACCAGATCTTATATCAAACTAAGCACTTGCAAACAGCTACTTATCAGAGGCTCTGCTCAGGGCTGCTGGTACAAGGCAACACAAGATTTAAGGTACCTTGATGCTGCAGCAAGAGGTGCCTGGTGCAAGCTGCAAGGATGCACTCTTGTGGCAAAGAGGTGCTGTACAGGGAATAGGTGGAGTTGAAATCACATTCTGTTTATTAGGAAATTGAAGATTTTCATACTCAAATAAGATGAAGAGTTTATCAGCTATACTAGGGAATTTCCACTGCAGCATCTGTATTTTGTATTAGTTCTCATTATGTTTTCTCTGCTGGCGGGTACATTTGTACTTCTGTTTTCTGAACTTCTTATAAGCAGGTGCTATTCAGCATGCCTCAGTGTTTGCTCCCCTGGGCACATATTCATAGCTGCCTGCCAGCCAACTGTTTCTCTGTATGACTTAGAGGAGAGGAGCTGTGAAGAGCAGAAGCTGGGGGAGCACAGCCAGCTGTCTCCCTGAGGAGTGCCACCTGCCTCAGTGAGCCTGCACCCCACGGAACCCTGTCCCTGCTGCCTTTGCTTTGCAGGCAATAAACCACCACCATGGCTGAGGCACTGTAGGATTGTCTCCCACTCCTGCCTTAAAACACTTCTAAGGTCAGGTGGGGAGAGTGCCAGGAGAGGATGGTGGCTGTGAAATGTTGTGTTAACCCCAGAGCAGCAACATTAGAACCATGGCAAGGGTTGTGTGTGTGCAAAACTTGGTGACAAAGAACTAGCCAAGAGGAACCATGAGTTGATTGAGGTGAACTGCTGAAAGGCTCTGAGCATGTTCTAAAGGTGCTTAGGTGCCTGCTGATATGGATGGAGTTTTGAACTTCCCCAGAGAACCTACCTGGAGGCTGTTTTCAGTCTTTCCTCTGTCGGCAATGGTGAGAGAGACAGGGAGACCAAGCGGTGATCAGAAGCCGAATTTATTGTGGACTACGTATGCTTATATAGTGTTCTAGAAAGGCTAGTAATTTTTTACTACAATGATTGGGTTAATCATCAAATAAACAAATGTATACATTTTGCAATATCTCTTGCTTGCAGAAGTTGATTCAATCTTCTTTTCCTGTCAGCCAGGTTTGATTCAATCTTCAGCCAGTCCTGATTCAATCCTCAAAGCTCTGTTTGTTCTTGCCAAGGCATCCTGATTATCAGATCCCTTATGCTAATTAAATCCAAAGTACTCTCTGTCTTGTGTGCCCCAATATTCCTCTTGGAGACTTTGTTCCTTCTCTGTAGCTCACAGCTGACCATGTGTTTTTTCTCTGCCACTGGTTACCTAAGTTGTGTGTTCAGAGAGGTTCTTTTTTAACTCTTTGCTAGTGTGCACTGGTAAGTCTTTAGCATGAGTCTCCCATGTCCACCTCTGTCATTTAGGAGCCCTGTTTCTACAAACAGATGTGTCTTACAAGTTTTCCTGTGGAGGAAGCCGGGGATATTTGCAGACTGTTTATGTAAGGTAGTACTGACAAAACCCACTTGAAATGGTATGTAGATATGTCATTGATAGGGTGTTTTCCAAATATTTCTTACCATGTTCTGCAAAAGAAACCATAGTCGATCAGCAGCTAAATCAGTAATGCAAAAGGTTAAAAGCAAACAAAAGTGAAGAACATTGTAGCAGACTGCCAAGCAGTTGGCTCCATTCTGAGTGTGACAGGTGGATCACAGGTACCAAAGCAAACATCGGATGTACAGAGGAAAACACAGTCTGTAACATTGCCTCACTTCTCACATAGTCTCTGAAGATGAGTGGCTCTGTCTGTTTTCCAAGAGACCCAAAGCTACCCTGGCAAAGTTACTTCGAGTAGGACTTGGCAGGACCTGCCCTCAGGAAGCACCATCCCGAGTGTCAGATGGCTTAGGAATGATCCAGTGCAAAGCAGGGAGCTTCCAGGGCTGTTGGACTTGTTCTTTCAGGGCGCTGGGGACCTTCTCACCTGCGTGGCATCTGGGACTAACACTGAGGCCATCTGGATCTCTGTGGATGTACAAAGGGCTCAGATGGAGCGCAAAGCCACTGGATGCTGGGTGAGTAACTGAAGTAGGTGATGTTGAAGATTCCAATTTAACAGATAATGTTAAATTATCCTATAAAGTCCTTCTTTATTCCTATAAAGTCCTTCTTATTTTAAGATATTAGCATGTACAAGATAGGAACATAAGGCTGATCAGGACAGATTTGAACAGTTTCCAGTGTTCCTAATTAAAAATGGGTTGGGAAAAGTGAAATAAATGGAAATTAAAAGGGAAAGAAGTCATGGATAAATATTGAGCAACACTGCTTCTCCAAACTGAGTTTTTCCTCTGTGAAAATGTGGTAGTTTAATAAACTTGAATAGACTAGCTTTGGAACATTAATGTGAGCATACTTTTCTTTTTACACTAAATTGTAACCACTGTCAATGGGTCTGAAAACTGTTCATCAAACCATCCTGTGCTGCACTCAGATGGTAAAACTCCATCACAACTCTGTCTGGCTATCATACAGAATTAATTCCCTGGTTGACTTCAGCCTGAGACAAAGTAAATACTGGCAAGCAGGTGAAGGCTTTATGAACCTCAGAAAAATAGATTTCTAGGTGCTTTTTCAGAATACAAAGTATGTTGTAGACTCTCAGGAGCACTAAAATTACCAGAAACATTTAATCCCATACTGGAAATACCATGTGGTTTTGCCAAGACACTGAATGGTAAAATTAGTGTGACTTAAATTAATAAGAACAATTATCTAGAAATAGAACACTTTGCTTGAACTTCATAGTTCAGTTTAATTCAAGGAGAATTTTCTGAACTTGCACATCAGCTTGGTAGAAGAAAATAACCATGGCAACCTATAAGGAATTATCTTTGAATGTCCTTTGAATGTTCTGATCTCCTCTGGATGAATACTGACCCATAGTAGCTGCTGTGATATCATTAGAATGCTCCGGGTTTACCTGAGTGTCACTGGCTTCTTGTGTGGAGATACTTGCCAAAGAGTGTAGTGACTGCACAGCCTTCTGAGAAAGAGCTGGGATGTCTCAAGAATATTGAGAATTATTTTCTCCTCTTCTGCCCCAAAAGATTTGTAGATGTTATTTCATTTTTTAACTCAAGTTTTACAGATTTTCAGAAAATTTCAGATTTTCAGTGCAAAAGGGATTTGGAGAGCAGAAATGTCCCTTTAATTAACCAGCCCGATAGCTCTCCATCCCTGTGTCCCGTGGGATGGGTCTGGCCCCTCCCCTGATTCCAAGGGCAGCTCCGGCGCTGCCGGAGCGGTCACGGCCCCGATGTGCTTCCAAAAGCGTTCCTCTGTCTCCATCTTCTGGTCAGCTCCTCGGCATTGCCTGCACGTCCTGCTGCACACAGAAAGTGTGCATTTATCAGCTTGAGAAATGTCCTTCTCTGGTGGAAGCATGACAGTGCTCTTTCCCTCTTGTTCCTGCTGCTTTCCCTGGCTTGTGAAGAGCGACACGTACCCGATGGGTATTGGTGGTCCAATATGACCGACGGAGACTCGCCTGAGCCTTGTCCTTCTGCTGAGCCCAATGGCGGCCACTGGGGTGTTTTTCCCCCCAGAGACGCCTTTGGNGTGTGAAGAAAGCTGCTTGTATTAACCACCCAGTCTGCTCACAGACATGAAAGTCACAAAAAACACTACAAGCTCCATCCCCGTGTAGATAGGAGCTCTACGTGTCCTGGATGATTTTTCTTAAAGCAGCTCTTCTGTAAAAGGTGACAAATACTGGCACCAAGGAGTGTAACAAGGGAATTGTTCTGTAATTGCTCACACCGAGGGCCATGGAGCTTCCTGTGCCTCAGCTCTCAGGTGCAGCCTCCTGGATCAGATCGGTGTCTGGAGGAGCAGCTTGAGCTGCTGGGACAGAAAAGCTCAAAGTTGGTGCCCCTCCATGGAGGGGTGCAGATCTTACCTTTGGGGACTGAAGCCCATAACTGTTAAACCAACAGAAGTAAAACTAAAGATCTGTAAACAATAGAGCTAGTTATTGTTTACTGGAGGGAAAAAAATCCAAAATTTCTGGCTTTCCTGCCTTGATAACCACATACTTTTTTCCCATCCTAAAAAGAGCAATGCATTACCCAGCTTGTGTTTCTAAAAATGTTAGGCAGAAGTTGATCACTGACTTCTTATGCTCATTTAACTTACATAGCCATATATAATTTAATCAATAGAGATGAAATTGTGTTTCTTCAGCTGATTTTGAAATTGCCAGAGACAGTGATAGGCTGATGACTTGTGCTCTTTTGTTATAGAAAGAGACTATATTTTCTACAGCTAACTAGGCATAGGAAATTTGAAATGCATTCACTTTTTTCAAAAAGTCAGAGGAGTTCTTGGTCCTGCACATTCCCCTGCTGGCTGTTTTAAGTGGATTGTAATCACATTTTCCTAGGGGTTTTTTAGTGTTTTCCTCTTCTGTGTTGTGTGTGAAAAGCCCTCACAAACAACAAGGAAAACTGACTGACAGCCTTGAGGAAATAGTGAAACTGCAAAATGCTGCCAGGCACACAGAGCAAACTGACTGAAACACCAGGGGAAAAGCAATTATTTTTAGTCACTGTATGTTATAATAGGAGCCTAAAGGATTCTAACAGATGTGGGATTTTTGAAACAAGGTGGTATCCTCAACCCAGATGATGCTGTACTTCTTGATGAAAGGTTGAGTGTAAATGCTGCTTCTCACTTCACCATGACTGATGTGGTCCACTGGAAATTTCAAAACATTAGAGGGTGATGTAGACTCCAGAAGTTCTTTCTTTGGAAGAGGCAGCTAGCTTTGGCTCCCTTCCCTGGATGGGAACTCTAAGGTGGAGTTCTACAACTGAAGCAATGTAGAATTCACTGTCTCTGGGCACACTACCCTTTCAAAGTGGGCCTTGTGCTTCTCATGAGCCAAAGCCTTTGTAAACAACCTCCAAAGGGATTTTAAACCAAACCAACTAACAAAACGTGGTACCAGGACCAGCAGGAATGGTGGAGAGCTAAGGTGGCCAGAGGCAGAGCCAGTCTGGAGAGCTCAGTGCTGCACCTCTGTTACAGCTGCTCCCCTGCAGCTGTACCTGGCACATTCAGGGGCACCCTGTGTGGGCACTGTCAGGGGCACTGGGGTCTGGGGCTGGGTGATCCTCCTTATGTGAAGGAGGCAGAGAGGAGACCTAGGGCCTGAGCTGCAGCTCAGCAGCTTAATAATTTTCTTATGTAGGTGCCATCCTGACATGGAGAACACTCTAGGAACCCAGCTTCAGGTTACATATTCTCAGCTAAATCCCATCTGAGTTGTGTGAGCTGCAAAAATCAAATTAGAAATTCAGACAGATGGGAACACTCAAAAAATTATGCTATTTTGTTTCCTGAAAGGATTTTGACAAGTTGTTTAAAGCTGTGCAGCCTACTACCTATCTCTGCCTGGTCTTTGAGACACAATTCAAAATAAACTCATTAAAGGTTTGTGTTTCAGCAGGGGAAATGCAGAGCTGTCTTTTTGCATTTCTGGTGGCAACATCAGCAGCAGATAGCAACAAACAGCTGAAAATCTCTGTTTAGGCTGCTGCCTAGCCCCTATCATGGGATGTATGCATGTGATGATTACTTCTAAGTGTGAAAACATACCTCTTTGTAGCTCCTCTAGTGCACTTGCAGCACCAGCGTTAGTGCTTGGTACGAGGCTGCCAGCAGTGAACCTTGAGAGGAGACTGGGCAGCTGCAGTCTGCAAAGTTCTCATGGAATGCTGCAGGCATCAGGAGGAAGTAATTGCTTCTGTATAGGTATCTGCAGCTGCTAAAAACCCTTTATCCCCCCAGTGTGGCAAGTGCATGAAGTAGAAGTATGTGATTCAAAAAAGAGATTGCTGGATAAATCTGAAGTTCAAGCATTTGCCTTGTAGCAGGTTAACAAAACTTCTAAAAGGCTTTGGCATTTTAGTTGGGGTTTTTAATTGCAGCCAACAACAAAAGCTCCGTGCCTCCTAATAAATGTGTGCAGGCTTGTCTTCCCCACAGTCCCTGAAGCAGGGCAGGGAGAGGCTGACCTGAGATTTGTTTCTTCTGGACCTGCAGTCAAGTTAGGCATTTAGAGAGATTTTCTGTGACTCCTGAGAATGCTTCTAATCTACCCCAGAGAGCAGGGCCACAGGTGTACCTACAGCCACACCTTTACACAAGAATTCTGTTCTCAGCTGCCCATAGCTGCTGCCCTGGGAGCTGCACAGCTGTTTGCACCTGCAGCACAGGGACTGGGGGCGATGGCACTGACGAGGAACAGGAAGACTGCAGCCCCAGCTTGTCTTCAGTGCTGGCTGCAGCTTGCATGGAAGTGAAATGGGCCCTTCTGGTCAGGTTGCTGAGGCTGTTCTGGGAGGTGTTGTTCCAGCTGTGCTGAATTGGAGTGAGAGCTCCCTGTCTTTCGCTCCTGTTCTGCTGTCCCTCATGGTACATCCTGCTCTGCCAATGTGACTGCACACACAGTCACTCCCTAACCTAGTTCTGTCAGAATGATGCAGGTTAGGTTAGCTATTTTTTTAATATGGGAAAAGTAGCCTCAAGGCCAGGTTCTCTTGCTCAACTTCTATGACAATAATAGCATGCAACATTCATATTATGCTCTGCTCGAGTGTGTGTGATCAGCTTGTGATTGGACTTAATGACTCTGTAAATAAAAGAAACACTGAACAAAAAGCGTGACAGTCCTCAGAAATACAGCTGATTCCTGGAAGAGTTAACTCATTTAGAAACCTTTTAGTGGGCCATATTGATTACATGGATGTGTTCAGAGCAGCTGTGGATATTGCAGTAACAATGAACTGAAGCAGTTTATCAGCACATCAATTATTTTACTGGTATAAAAATGAGCTTTAATTGGACTAATGATGATGGGCTCAATCTTACGTTGAAGCTATCTGGCTATCACAAAATTATCTCTCAATGAGCTCATCTGTTTTGCAAAGAAGAAGCTCATAATCTCATAGGATGGAAGATGTTCTGGCTATTTATAGTCACTGATTTTATTTGTAGGGAATATCATGACTTCACAAGTGCAGTGGCACTAATCTCCCTGGTAAAGCATTTATCCTAATCTAAAGGGAGCTGTTTGCTACAAAGCCAGGCATGTACTTAAAAGGGCCATTGAACAAATTTGAAACACTGGCAGTTATTTGCCTATAAAAGCAGCAGGTGAATCAGTGTGTCCTGAATGCACAGCAGCCCAGAGCCAGGCTGCTCTCTGAAAATGAGACCGTGAAACAGAGGAGAAGATATTCCTACCCAAAATGGCTGAACTGCCACTATGAATTGGACAACAGCACATGAGCAGCTGAGAACGTGCTGCAGCCTTCTGGCTGCTGGGGGCATGCAGGGATGGGTTTAGGCATTCTCAGTTAAAGAGCAGGCTGCTGTTCTTACACCAAGGACAGGGAGAGAGTTTACTTTTTCTCAGGTATTTCCTACCCTGTTCCAAACTAGATAGTCTGGGCTAGCCTTTAGCACTAAGTCATATGGAATTACTTTAGGTACCTCTCCCAAGGGATGAAAATACCTTTCTGGTTTTATTTGAAGAGATCACTGAGGACCGTGGAGATAGCTGGAGTATATCTCCAAGAGATCAAACATGTTCCCTACTAAGCCAAATGGAGAATAAGTTAATCAGAAAGCAGGAGAGAAATGGAATTTCTGCAGAGTTCAGGGCTGAGAGGAGCAGCGAGCCAGTGGAGATCACTGCTGGGGTGGAGGAGGGAGACTGTGGGGCTGTGACCTGCTTGGACCAGGCTTTGGTTAACAGTTCCACAGCTTGAGCCTTCAACAGGATGTGGAGCCAAACCCAGGACAGGCTGGGGTGCAGGAAACCATGTCAGGGCTGCAAAGGGAGGGAGTGTGGTACAGAGCACCTGCTGCTTTTTACCAGGCACTTCATTCCTTGCATTGCTGCTGCAGTATCCTCAGCTATCAGCAGGCCCCTGGGCTGCTGCTTTGCCTGAAAGGATAGTGCAGCCCCAAGTCTGAATTTATTTTTTCTCCTTGAAATCTGCAGGAATAGAGTGCACTTCACTCGCTTTCTGCCTGGTCTGCTGAGGCCTGCCCTTCCTGGTTGTGGGCTCAGTGATTCCACAAAGATGAGCAGATTTGTACACAAGGTACGTACAGGATAAACTAGGACCACATCAGTGGAAAAGGCCAGATGTGTGTTCCTTTAAATCATAATCCTTCATGTAATATCACAGTTGTCATAGAAACCATGGCATCACTAAGACTTGCAACTCTTGATCCTGCAAAACAGTTGAGCATTTGCTTTTAATATAAAGTATGTGCTTAAATTCCAGATATTTCTGTGGCACTGCTTGTATGCCTAGAACAAAGCCTACACTTTATTTTTTCCTGTGTGAGAGTGATATGGCCCAGTAAAACCTCCTGGTTTCTTTAGTTAAGCCCAAACAATATGCATGTTTCACAATCAGAAAAATTACTAGCACAGGAATGGTCTGAAGAGAGTCCAAACAGAACTTTTTTAAAAGATGTGTTGGCAATTGAATACTTGATTAGATCACATCACTGTCTGTGCTTCTGCAGCCTGAAAAAGCATTAGAATAATGCTTTTCACAATTTCTTCCAGTACTTAGGACACTGGACAACTCTTAATTCTACCAATTGTATATGAAGAATTTTTTTCAATTAGTCTAGAACATATAGAAGTTCAATCATAATTCCTAACAGAAACATTCATGCTCCCAAATTAAATAACCTATTTATTGTAGCTGTTAATGAAGCATTTTGTATTTTTCTTTGAAAACTCATTTTCTAATTTAAATGTTTGACACTTTCTGTTTTAATTCTAAGGTATGTTTTAGCATTCAAAGTGCTGGGGAAAGTATGAAAGTATCCCTTGTGTCTCCAAGAAAACAACAAGAAAAGTCTGAAGTTCTGAGAGGTTTAAAACATCATTTAGCTGGGTCTTTGAGCAGGTGTCCATGTTGAATATTCAATTCTGTTGCAAATGCACTTGAAAGATGACACATGATATTTCACTCATTTACATTAGCTACAGTATTTTCCCCCAGATCATACTACAAATGAAATGTTTGGGGTACCTTTTCAGTGACTGAATGTTCTCCTGGAAACAGGGCCTCATTCCAGGCTTGCTGGGCTCAATGGGTAGGTTTCCCCTGGAGCTCAGGGGTTTCTTTATCAGAATTAGGTGGTTTATAGTTCATATTTGATCTCCTGATAGACGTGGGGTAATGCTTTGGCCAACTTCAGCAGTTGATAACTGGGCCTACCCATATCTGTTACAGCTGTTCAATATAAAGTTATACATTTACATTTGTGCCAAGGAAACCTGTTCTGTAGAACTTCAGTAGGTCGAGGTGGTAGCAAGTCCACAGTAAATTCAGTGCATTTGTAATGCTTCCTGTCAGCAGAAATAAAAAAGCAGCAATATCCCAAAGGCATCAGCTTTTGTGGAAATCAAAGCAGAAGGTTAATAAAGGTGGTTGAGTCACAACTCTCTTCCAGTTCAGGGGATGTTTGTGGATAAATCTTCCTGCTATTTACCGAGCTCCACCAGCTGGTAAATGACTGTGTATTTCTAAAAGCCCTTCTTGTAAAAAGTTTAAATTTTGTGAATGGAAAAAGGGTTTTAAAATGTTCCTGACTAATCTCCTTGCCTGGAGAAGAAGGTATCAGCATTTGTATGACTACAGAGATAAATTGATGAGCGTGCTGTTGATTTTGCTGATTTCAGAGTACCTGGACAAAAAGAATCTCATCCATAGAAGCATTTTATGAAATGGCATGATTCACACCAAAAAATGAGTAAGAATTTATGGTCAGGCATATTCACCAGCAGACACACAAATGGAAAGTTCTCCAGATTAGTTTTTAATAATAATGTATAAATGTAATTAAATTAAAGTGAAAACAAGATAGGGAAAGGGAACAGTAAGCTACTTTTTTATTTTATACTTACAGGGCTTAAGTGCGGTTTTTACACAGCTCCTCTGAGCCTAAGAATTCGTAGTTCTCCCGAATGTTCGTTGAAGTCCATCGGAGATGATGGACAAAATGCGACTGACCGTCCTGAAAGCGTGAAATCAATTCCGGAGCACAGAAGAGCGCCAGTGCCCTCCTTTATGGGTGGTGGCTGTCGGCGCTGCTCGTTTGTCCCGCCGAGCCCGGAAACCCCCGGCCGTGACCGGGAGTGCCCGCGGGGCCGTGAGGGGCCGCGGGGGGAACGGGCCCGTCAGGGGGCGCCCTGCGAGAGCATCGGGGCCGCTGAGGGGAGCGCCCGGGACAGCGGGACGTGGGGACACAGGGACGGACACAGGGACAACGGGACGTGGGGACAACGGGAAATGGGAACATGGAGGCACCGGGACACCGGGTCATGGGGACATCGTGAAATGGAGACATCGAGAAATGGGGACACCGGGACATGGGGACAGAAGGATACTGGGACATGGGGACACCGGGCATGGGGCAGCTCCTGGGCACACGCGGGACACACGCGGGACACACGCGGGACACTAGAACAGGGCAGCTCCCTGGGCACAGCCGGCACGCCGGGAGCGGGCAGCCCTTCGGGCACACCTGGGACACGCGGCAGGGGCAGTGCCTCATCCCCAGCGCTGCCCCGCACTCCGCTTTCCCAGCCCATCTCGCCACTGTAAAACCGCAGCCTTTTCTCTTGGCCTTCCCTGCCGTGCTCACCTTGGGCCACTCTTGGCCCGGTTTTGGCCACTCTTGGCAGCTCTTTTGCCCTATGGCATTGCTTCCTCGAGGAAGCAATCCTTCTAGGGTCTCTTATGTCAGAGTGGCAAGAATCTTTGGGCCAACATTCAGGTTATGTTTTCCTCTTCCCGGCTTAATTTAACTTTTCTTGCTTCTTCTCTGCATCAGAACTAAATAATCCCTTACATAAGTGCTCTCAGCCTGCAGATTTGGGGAGCCAGAACATAAAGGCAGGCCTGTGCTACAACTCACTGTACTTTTGGTTACATGATACAACCAAGTACTAATAAAGTATCCTTTAGCTCCTTCCCTCCAACCGTGTTCCTCTCCTCCTGTCTCTGTGGGAAGACAGTGTATTCCTATTTGACTAGTCCCTAGTTAAAATTGTTTATATGAGACTGGTTCTTCAAGCCAGATCTTCCAGATTTATCTCAGCAGATAGAGGACAAGTTAAGACTCTTGTGTAGAAAAAAAAATCACCTTGGTGAGTACATTGCCATACTACATTCTTGCAGGTGTCACACAGATGTTGTTCTGAAGTTGCTCAGTTGTGCCTGGAGCTAGAGTGCAAGCCAGGGCTAGGACTGGGGTGTGTAAAGGAGTATCCTAATGGACATTGTCTGCATCAGAGAATCTAGCTCTGGTGTTTAATGCTATAAGGTCTCACATCAGAAATCTGTCCTCCAAGTCACACACTCTGCTGTGGATTTTGATAATTTTCTGCCAAGATCACAATTGCAGTGTTCTAGGTAAAGAACACAATAGAATGTACCAAGCAGGGTAGATTCTGAAACCAGCGACAGCATCTGCTCTGCCTCCCCAAGCCAAAACAGGCTGTAACTGTGGGTGGAAATACAGAGAATCCTATGGAAAGTACGAAGTGTGGAGGCATGGGAAGGAACTGGGAAGGTGTGTGGGGGGGTGTTATAGAATGGCCCCAAGTGAGATCCAGTGTGATGGTGATATAAAAATGCAATCTATAGGAGAGCAAGAATCACAAGGTTTGTAGCTTTACAGATCAAGGACATGATTTTTAAAATTGATTTTTCTGCACCTGTTGGAATTATTTTCTTGTCCTCATTGCTATTCAAAATGTCTCTCTCTGTCATCTGATAATTTCATCAATTACAGTCTCTTCTAAATCACACTGAAAGTCTTGATCTGAACTCTAACACAGCACTACCATGATCCATTTAAAACACATTAAGTACCTTTCCTGCTCAGTTATTTGCTATTTTTATTTCTTATTCACAATTCTTAAGCCAGTTCTCAAATTATGTGGGTGCTGTTATGTCAAAAGAGATGTGAATTAGTTATATTCAGAATTCTGTGATTCAGTCTTCCAAATGTTGGTTTAAAGCCAAGTATGTTGGTTCTGTTACTTTCCTTTACTCACTGATGTTGTAAATCTATAGGAAGTCCCCTTCCTTATAAACTCCAGGGCACATATAACTGCTTGAGTCTGTTCTCCTTCATCTGTTTCAGCAGCTTTTTGTGCTTAGAATTTGTTTCTAGCAGGAAAAGAGTCAGATTTACAGAAAGTAATTGCTATGATCATTCTTTTTCTGAGGTTCGGTCTCACATTTGATTCTCAGACTGCTGTTTTCTGTGATTTTTTCTCAGTCATTCTGAAGAAAGATGACTTCAAGTCAGCTTTATAATGGAAAAAAATCTTATATTTTCTGTCCTTCTTTCACCAGTAAAGGTAGATCAGTTAGTTTTCCAGATGTATTTCACTACCTTTTTTTTTTTTGGTTGTTTTTTTTTGTTTATGGGTTTTTTCTTTTTTACAGTGTTGTATATACCAAACTCAATTTTGTGCATTTGCTAATTTAAAATATAGCAGCTGCAGATTATGTAAAAATAGTGGGGCTTGGTATATCTTGACTTGTGGCCTGTGGACACTTGTGATTTCCAAATCAGCAAATGGTTGAAAACCACTGGTTTAGCTCCCCAGTCTGCTCTTCCCCACATACCAAATGAGGCTGCATCCTGTCACACCTGGTTTGGTGTGACACTGGTAAGGCAGCACTTGAGTCTGTAGAGGGTTTGAACAGGGACAGTACTGTCCCAGACACAACTCTGTTCCCCAAAATCTGAACTTGCCTACAAAAAGAGATAAAAGTAAATGAGGAGCTGTGGATGGTAGGGTTGCTGAGATGCATTCGATCTGTCTTTTCCATGCTAAGTGATGTGTTTGCAGAATCTGGAACAATAATTCTGACCTGCCCAGTTTACCTCAGTGTCTGCCAACTCAGATGCCCTGTGCTGATATTTTAAATGTAGACAAAGCTAACTGCCTGTCAAAATAAGAAATCAAAAGGGGGACGGAGGGGCTGAGTATTCAGCTGTGGCTATGATTGCATCTCAGCCCTGGGAGCACATGAGCTGGGGGTCAGCCCATTCCCTTGCCTCCCACTCCAGGCAGAAATGTATTTAGCAGGACTGAGCCTGGCATCCAACCTGTGCTCCTGAACATCCCTTTTAAGCATCTGTGATGGCAAGGGAAGATAAGCTTGCTGAGACCTGTAAGGCTTATGAGCCTGTGGATCCCAAGGAAAGGACTCCCAAGTCCTAGGGAGTCAAGGGAAGGTGTGTTGCTTGCTCTGAACAGTTCTGTGCAACTACTTCTTCCCTCACCCAGCTGGGTTTGGAAAAAGCATATCACATTTTCCTTTTTTCTCTAGCTTATTCATTTATTTTATCAAATGGAATGCCTCAGATATGGCTGCATGGCTCCTTATTGCTTTCAGAGATGTGTTTTTAATCCATTTTTAGGAAGCTGTGTGAGCCATTAAGGAGAGCACTAGGTGTGTTCTCTCACTGTATGCACAAGGAGTTTGGTTTCTGATGTGTTTGTATAGTGGATTTTAATCCCCATCTGCAGCATTGCAAGACTGCAATTATCATGGCTTGGCTTTTCCTGAGGCACCTTTCTTCTAATAAATTAACTCCCACAATTTCATATAGAATTATCATTGAAAAAATATATCATTGACCTTGCTTTGCAGACACCATCCAGCTTTTGACAGTTCAAAAATATTTACTGTTCAGCCATGGATGTAAGTACAGCCAGAACTACACAGAAATCCACAAACAGTAGTGTGATTTCCACCAACAAGTTATTGCTGCTTCCTGTACAGGTTTACAAACACTCCTCGGTGGATGAGCCAAAGCACTTCAAAGAAGGGACTTAACTGACTTCATTGCTGAGCACCACAGGGATGGACTCAGAAGAACTGGAGTTGAAAACTACTCTGACCATCCTGGGTAAAATCATGCAACTTGGGTTTTTTTGATGTTAAATTAATGGCCATGGTATTTGAGTGCCTGCAGACGTCTCTTTGACACCTATTACTTAACATCTGGGCAACAGTATCCCTCTCTGTCCCAAGCTGCTCTAGGATAGATTGGTTTTGGAATGCCATTCCTTAACTGTTAAAAGGGAAATTGGTGTCTGAGGGACAAATCAATCCCTCACCTACTGCACACGATGCTTCTTGAAACTAGCCATTTAATCAGCTTTCATGCACTGATATATGTTTTTTTCTCAATGCTTTGAAGGTGACTTCATTACTGAAGCAATGACACTGGTGCTGTGAGCTCAGAATGATGTGAAAGCCTGGCTTTGGCAAGCAGGACAGCTTGACTTGTACCTTGGTAAAGCAGGATCCTCTTGACTCTTTCTGCCTTTGTCCAAGGTTTCAGGTAGGGTCCCTCTCTTGTCCTTCTCTTTGTGAGTGTCAGGTATTATTTGTCTTTTCTAGTCTCAGGTTCTGCTGCTATCTGTGAAAAGAGTTCAAGAGTCTATCTGGGGATCAACTATTATCAAACTGCATCATCCATCAGTAGAATCAATTTACACTTCCTCCCATCTCATTAACTTTTTCCTTTACTTTCTCTGTCTGCTGAGGTTCAGGGATACAAAAGATCTGGGCCTCCCCTATTTCTGAAATGGCAGTTCCTTTTCAGTGCCTGACATTTCTTTTGGGAAAGTGACATCAGAATTAAACAGAAAGACCCCTTTCTAAGTGCTAGGCTGTACATGAGAAAAGTGAGGTCAAAAAACAAAACTATAAACCACTCTCAGAGAAACAAATCAATCCTCTGCTAGGCACACTCAACTGAATGTACTGGAGCTTCATTCAGGGGTAAAGCTGGAAATACAGCAGACCTGGAAAAAGCATTCGCAGGAAGAAAAGGACTAACACAAACTGAAATTCATCTGTGCTCTGGAATATCCTTTCTTTAAGCCCCAGACAACTATTGCTTTCATCAAAGTCCATCCATCCTATATTTTACTTCATTTCCTTCTTAATAGCTCATTCTAAGCTCATCTTTCCTTCAGTTCCCCTTGCCCCTGGCTGCTGGCCTTCTGTCTTGCCAGGGACATGCCTATCTGATCTGTTGGAAACAGAGCTGGCAATAAATGCTACGGGGGAAAGACAACTTTGGTCTAAACTGTTTGTCTTCTTGTTCTACCCAAGAATACAATAAGGAATCTGCTAGGTTTCTTTCTGAGAGTTTCAGTTGAAGATTCTTACAAAATTTCCTGTATTTAAATAAAAAGGAGGAAAAAGAAACAAAGAAGGTTATGAAGGTATGTTATCTTCAAAACAGGGATTTGGCTAAAGTTCAGCCCCTGGGAGAGGTAATCTAGCTGTATGATAGAGAGAGGTAATCATGATGTTGAAGATGTGCATGCAAGTTAGAAAACAATGGTGCTTACAGGCAATATAGATCAAGGAACTTAAGAGCAATTGTAACTACTGGAATCTGATAGAGTGCTCCTGGGGGGCTGTACCAAGATTACAGCCCCTTGTTACTTTTATTAACCTGAGATGTCAGGTGTTGCCATGTGTGCAATCATTTTGGTCTTTGGGAAACTCTGGGCTTTCCTGAATCATCTTATGACCAACATGAGATTCATGTCAATGTCCCATGGCAAGTCCTGAAGAAAGAAACAGGAATGAGTCAGGCATGTCTAACAGCTCCTCACACCTCTGAAGCAGCCTCTGAATTCCAGAAAAGGAGACAGCGCCAATGTGTTCTCAAGGTCTTATCATGGCAACTAATTCACAGCTTGCACAATGACTACTAAATACTGAGAAGGCCGGAGAATTCAGAGGAGTGGTGGCTGTGCAGCTGCATGTTACTTCTTGAAGCCTGCAACAAAAAGGCAGATTGAATGAACTGGGGAAAGTTCTAGACCGGGTTTGCAGAACACGCTTGGCCAATTAAACAATTTGTTTGACCTGCCTGGTGCTCAGGAGACAGTGTGGCGAGGTGTCCTCGCCACATCCACACATCTGAGCTGTGCAGCTGCCAAAAAAAAAGTGTGGTGTCACAGTCAGCAGAGAGGCAGAGGAGAGGGAAGGTAGATGAGAAGACAAGGAGGATGGAAGAGCACAGGTAGTGATAGAGGCAGCTCTGGTAAGGTATGACAGAAGGTGCAGTTTGAACTTGCTAAGCCTACTCACCTGACTGCTGCAGTGAGGCATTCCAGGCCAAAATCCTATCGTACGAGGGAAATTGGGCTGAGTCACCAAATTAATTCCTCTGCTGTTTCATGCATCACACCATGCAACGCCTGACAAAGTCTGCTTTGTTTGGTTTTGTCTCTGGGATTCCCATAGGGAGGCTCTTCCAGGTCCTTCCTTTCTAATAGGTATAGTCATTTTCTGCTGCTTATTTATAGCTAGTTTGCCCCTATACTTAAACCAGCCCTTATCTCTCAAAGTTTTTTGTCCTGCCTTTTGATGTATTGACACACAACAGTTATATCCACTCTGGCTTCACTTTGCAGGCTGTACAGTCTAAGCAATAGTTCAGCCTGTCTAGAAGAGCTGAGTTGCACACACTGTATAATCGGAGTCTTTCAAATGACAGCTAAAGAATCCTGTGGACTTTCTGCTATCTTTCATTCAGAGTATTTAACCAGTGTTGATCCTTCCTGAGTCCTTTTGTAGCAAAGCGTGTTCTTTACAGCTCTCTTTGCTGGAAGGATAGGAATCTCAAGCCCACAAATCAGTAAGACTTCCATATGCTTGGAGCTGGGCATGTGCGTAACTGTTTTTCTGGATCAAGATTAGAGTTCTCACCACTTGACAAGATTCAGCTTGTGGTTTGTGAAGTGCTGCCAGTTTGTCTGGAATTAAAGATTTATAAAAAATATCAATTTTAAAAAAAGGCAATTCCCTGTTCCAGGTTTATGTGTGTACTGCATTAATTAATATCTGGTTGGGAAACATGAAGGACATGGTGCAACAACATTGCTTGTATCACACTTCTCGTCATGTGAGAGCTGCTCCATATTCCCAAAGAACTGACAACTATCTATATGCAAAACCAAGAGGGGAAGGGACAAATAAAGGTGCAGAGATGGTATTTCCAGTGTCAGGAAGGGGCAGCACCTCTTGATCTCTGAATGTAGCGAGTATTTACTTCACTACCAATGCTTTCATGCATTGTGATGCTTTTTCTGGGGATAAAACAATTATAGGGGAACTTAAATGGAGTAGTAGCAATTTTTCTTGGCCTCTGTATTGCTGATTTCCAGCCTGCAGTGACTGACAGCAGATTTTATGTGTATGGATCCGCCAGAAACGTCAGTACAGGAATTCCTGGCTTAAGTCGACTGACCCCCGAGGAGTACTAAAGGACTGACAGGACTCTGAGATGACAAGTGCAAACCCAGTGCTGCAGTTTTTTCTCAGCAAAACAGGAGTGCGGTGAGGAAGCAATACCGCATGCCCTTCCGCAGGGCTGAGCGGTGGGAGAGGAGAAGCAGCACAGGTGAGCGGTTCCTGCGGTTTGGCAGCAGGACCGGAGGGCTGCGAGCCGGGCTGCAGGAGGCAGTGCCCGGGCAGGGCTGGGGCGGGCAGGCAGTGCCAGCAGGTGCCGCGGGTCA
>VXBC01007391.1:630308-711695 GCA_013399945.1 Ploceus nigricollis
GGCGGGCGGGCCCTTTGCCGAGTGCGCCACACGGCCGCGGCCTGGGGCGGGCCCGGCCTCCCCCGCGAGGTAGCCCGAGGGGGCCGCAGCGACGAGAAACTTGTCAGTGTCGCCGTGGTGGCGGGGTAACGCAGAGCCCCTGCTCTGCCGCCGAAGGGCCGTTTTATCATAACGGTGCGTTTAAACTTGTCAGGGGTACCAGCAGCCGTGTCCGAACTGAGGGTCTGCTGCCTGCCGAGGGCTTTGAAGGTTCTCCTTTCTGTGGGTTTTTTCCCCCTTAAATTCATTTGGCTTAATATTTTTTATATGAGTGAAAGAGAAGCTGAATAAAACGTTGAGTGTTGTGTGACATGGTAACAATACTCTGATTCTTTAGAAGTTTAGGGCCTAAACTTGCCGAAGGATCTGAATATATTGTCATTTGTGACTCATGTACAGGAGAGTGCTGGAGGTTCATTTTTGTTGGGTTGGTTGCAGTTCTAAGTGAATTTAAGTGCCTTATCAAGATTCAACTGAACAGTGACGTATTGAAACACTTCGGGTGAAAATAGCACGCTTGTGTTTAGGGAAGATAAATCCTACTGCTTTTTTTTGTCTTGGTATGAAAGCTTCAAACACCATGGTGGTCGAAGCATTCATGTAAATGCGAATATTTTAGTACTGAAAGATGAAAATGTGTGTAAACCAGGCAAGTCTAATAATAATCATTACCAGATTCTCACTTGCCTTAAAGTAACTTTATTAAATGAAAGATGAATCATTAAGTGGACCTTTCCGTTTTCACAGTTAACTGTTATGAGAAGTTGCTTCTGTGGTCATGGGACAGGTCTTTGTTTTACTGGGTACTTGTAAGACATAAGGTTCTGGGGTTTTATGGTAAAATAAACAAGAAGCGTTGGTGTTCTTGTTTCCAGACATGACCTACCTATCAGGTGATGAATTGTGTGACTTCCTATAGATATTTTTTATTCAGTAGAGAATAAATGGAATCAATGGAAATTCAGTTCCATTGCAGAGAAATTTGGCTTTTTGTTTCCACACAACATGATCTATTTCATAAGTCTTGCTGTAAACAATGAAATGAAAGGTTGATTGTGCACCCTTAGTTGCCAGTTGAATTTGATGGGTTATTTCTCCTTTGTCAAGTCACAGCTAACAGGTAAGCCAGCAGTAAGACCTGAAGTTGTTGTGCTCAGGATTTGTGCTGTGCTGTTTATCTGCTTCTGAGACTGCTTTCATTGTACCACTTTCGATAGTAATTCTACTGCAGAGAAATACACCGCCTTAGCTGTAGGCCTTTGGTTGAGGTGAGCAAGCAAGAAACCACTTAGGTCACTGTTGTCATATTTGTGTTAATGAGGAAAGTGTCTGCAATCTGTTGTTACAGTCACTTGCCCTAAAGGTCAGGAGATCTTTCACATGCCATTACATTTGTGGCATATGAACTTACAAAAAGAACAGGAAAAGTGCTCTTTGAAACCTTAGAGCTGAGACTTCTGCTTTGATGAAAGGCTGTGTCTGAGCTTCTTGAAAGTTCTGTTTACAGCTGTCTGTGAGCAGCTTGGTGCTTTCCAATGTTGACTAATTTCTTGCTGTTCGAGGCAGGTGGCTATTTTCCCCATCTGTTAAAAATAAATGGGATAGGGCAACCTGAGATATAGACGTGGCTCCCTTGAAACAAATAGGCAACAGGTAATAGAGCCAAGAAGAGAAAGCTCATCTCTAGGCTTCCATCCTAGTTTTTTGACACGTTTTAGAACTTGTGTCACAAAAGTGATTTTTTTTCCTCCCCCTTTCCACTGAATGGAGTCCCTTGGCCCTAACTCCTGATTGCCTCCAGGTATTTTTGGGGGTTTTTGTGAGTACTGTAAACTAGAAGAGCCTAGGTCTTTTTTACTGTGCTTCAGTGGCTCTGCAGGTACTGAGGGAACTAGGACTTCAAATAGCAGCAGTAGCATGCAAAGACTGGTAAGGCTATAAAGTTGTTGGTAAACATGGCTTTTTGGGGAGACTCTCTACATCAGAAGCTGCTGTCTTACTGTTTTGGATTTGTAGAGCAAATATGCAATTTTAACTGTTTGCTTCTTCTAGCTAGTTTTAACCCCTATGGTACTGATCCAGCCAGGGTATTTCCTTTACTCAGCAAAAGCATCCAGTGGGTTGTGTCTGGATGTTCAAGAATCCTGTTAAGGGGGAAGAGTAAGCACAGAGCTCAATCACCACTTCTTTTCTTTGTGGTTCTGTTAGCATACCTCAATAGTTTACGTAAAATGACAGCTGTCTAGCAGTGTGTAGAGATGCTGAGGTTAGGGGATGGAGAAATATCTGGTAGGGAAGGAAGCTTTCAGTAGCTAAAAAGAGATCTGATAACTAAGTCGGCTCTGAAATTCCCAACAAATCTTTTTTTCTCTCCAACCTAGAGGGAAGAGGAAATATTCCTCTGGAGATGTGAGGGAGCATATATGCTTAGGAGCTGTGTAAGTCTCCACAAGTTTTCTAGACTAAAATTCAGAGTTTAAGAAGTCTGCCACTGACACTTCTCACTGAGATGATTTGCTGATTGTCTCTGTAGTATAAGTTTGTAGAACTATCAGAGTTCAATATTGGCTATAGCATCTCAGGGACATTGTACCTGTGACACTGAGCACTGCTTGAAATTAAAGCAAGATACATTTTAATTGATAGCTCCTCTGTTTATGGAGTGGCAGCTGAACTTTGTCCAAGTCTGTCCTTCACTATTTCTGGTAGTGACCTGTATTAGAGCTTACATGGTTAATCAGATTATTTTAAAAGAGGCACTTCAGGGTGGAGTCATCCCTGTCAGAAATATTGCTACTTATTCCTGAGAACTGTCCAATTATTGAACTTGTTCAGGCTGTGTACCTTCACATTCCCATTTTGTTATGCCAACAGCAGCATCTCCATTTGGAGTTTTATTTCTGTTTTCCTCAGGTTTCCATTTTAATTAACAGCACTATTCCAGTTGATCAAGTTCAATAAACCTTGTCCTATTCCTCATGTGTTTTGAAATAGTATCAAGGCTCTGGCCTTAGTTAGAGGAGTGTGTTTATTGATCATGACTTTAGGTAAATGTCCTTCAATACAATCTCTAGCTTCAGTTTGGTACCTTATCAGACTTAGGTCATAGTATTGCAAAGGGTGTGTTAGAATTATTCTACGCCAAAGTATTTTCCTTGTTATTTCAAGGAAAAGGGCTAGTCTGGATTGCTGTAAAACATTTTGTATTTTTAATGTAATCTCTTCAAAGGGAAACTGGATATTATCTCTCCACCCATATGCAAAATTCCTTTTGAAATTCTGTATCCTCAAGTGACCCTTGCAGGTAGAATGGGGGTTTGTGCCAATTCCATGTGGGAGCAGATTTGCCCTAAACAGATACAGGGCTGTGATGTGCAGTGATATCCTTCATACTTCAGCAATTCAGTTCAGGTGATGTGGCTGATTCAGTAAACTCCTGCTTCTCTGTTGGAAAGAAGCATCTTCTGCTTCTGCTGAAAAATACCCTGCTGCTAAATCAGAGTTAGAAGCTGCTATGAAATACTTGAAAAGGTTGCTGCCTACAGATAACTGCAATTGATGGAAGAAGACTTTATTTTCCCTTAAAACCAGATTGGATGAAAAGATACTACCTGTGAAGCTTTTGACAAGTTGGGTGTATACAGAGAGTGAGTGTATTTGAACCTGGGACACTTCTTCAAAGGCATAGGATTTTCATATTGAACTCACTCCTAGCTAATGCCTAGACAGCTGCTAACCTTTTAAAAACTTTATTTATTTGAATACAGGACTAACCACATAATGAAGGAGGCATTCCGTTCCAACTATGAAATTTTTTTTTTTTTTTTGTACATCATTAGGCATTCTGTAGTGAGGTTGAGACCTTTGTCTCACAGCATATGGATGTCAGGACTGTATAAAAGCATACATGGCTTTATCTTAATAATATGTACTTTTTAGCTAGGGTTAGATATACTTGCTGATTTTAAAAAAGGCACTCATGCGACTATTATCAAACATAACATGCAATAGAAATTGACCAGGCTTAGTATTGTTTTATTTAGCAAACCAAAATTAAGCTCACAAAAAAATTATTAAAAGAATAGTGAGGGTTTTAGTTCCTCCTTTTGTGTCAAAACTGTAATTGGAAAAAGAATATCGAAAAAAGGAGTTGGAGGAATCTTTTGTGTCTGGAAAACAAGATCTTTCTGATGCTCCAGTCTGGTTGTGTGATGTGTGAAAGGCTGTAACCAGTACTTCAGGACTTAAAAGATGGTTCTGTCCTCCTTCATACCTACAAGGTATGAAGTGCTCCTAAAATATCCTGGAAAGCCACAGTGCTGGGCTTCAAATAGAAATGCTGGCATATGTTGAGGTCTCAATGCACAGTAAATTGTGCTCATTTCCAATAGGTTGCTCATGTGAGTTGATGACAGTAACCTCAGAACTGGGATTGTTGTGGTCCTTGAAAGAGCTCTCTGTGCACTTTGATAATTAAAGAAGTTTTGTAGAAAGAATTACATTCTTTTTACTCAACATCCTTCCTCCTGTGAGCTGTTCAGGAGGTTTTGTCTATTAGTACCTTGTTGATATCCTCAACATGTATTGAAAACTGTGATTGTTAGTAAGAACGAAGTGTGATGGTAATAGTGCTGTTTCTTGCAGACCAGCAGAGGCTATGTGCCTTGTGAGGTGGCTGAAATTGAATTTGCTGCATTAAGGACCTGGCTGGCATGTAAAAGTTCTTACCGAGTTCTTGTTGATCTGGACTATTTCCCAGTCTGGTTTAGCTGCACAAACATCTGTCCTGTCCCAGCAGGGGTGCAGCACTCAGTGGGAGCTGCTGGATCCAGCAGTGCTGGCAGAGCTGCTGGCAGAGCCCTGGGTGGCACTTGGGACTGACCTCTCCTGGGTGCACTGCCTGGGGTGCCACCAGGCCCCTGGGCTCCACCAGTGCCTGCGTTCTTATAGTGACAGCTGGACCAGACTTAACTGCAATGAGTTTCTTTACTTGAAAAATCTGACTCTTTCCTGGAGACTGCAAGATGCAGAGATGGAGACAGTTCTCTAAATAGTATTATTATTAGAAAAGAAAAAGGGGAGATTAAATTTCTTGATAGGAGCAAATGCTTGTAGAAGTTGATTAACAGAAATTACTGCTATTTTAGTTATGCCTCAGTGTGGACTACTGTTCAGTACTGTCAGGTTGTTTGCCTTTATGTAGTTTTGAAAGGTTGTAAATGTCTGAATTCTTGGCTGGAGTATTAGTTTGGTTTTTTTTTTTTCCTTTAAATGGTAATATTCCCTTTTTAAGAGACATGACAGTTGATGATTTAGTATGTGTTCTACTACACATCGTTCAGCTAAAAGCTATGCAGGAGAAGCAAAAATGATCTTTCACCAGCTCCTAGAAGACAACTGGAAAATTAAATTATTAAAGTAAGAAGACGCTATTTAGCATTTAGATCTTCCATCAGTCTGCCTGTATGCAGTACACTTGAAGCTAATATGATCACAGTAGTTCTCAGTTGATCTCTGGTGGAATCAAGCATACCAGTATGTCTTACTTATGTCTTGCGTCCAGCTGTAACCTCTAAGCGTGTGGTATAAGAATAATGACCTTACATGTGGGGATTTTTTTCTTTATCTCTTGCTTACAAGACATCTTGGTGTACTAAGTACTGTAGAGCAGCTAATAGATGATTTCTGAAGATTTAGTATGAACTGTATTCTCCTTTCTCTCAGACCTTATAATCTTTTGCCCCTTTGCAGCAAAAGAATTCAATGCAGTTGGAGATCTTGCAGTAGCTTCTTCAGTGTGTATTCAGGAAGGCAGGAGCATAAGCTCTGTCAGAACCTGTATAGTGGCATTAGAAAAAAATCAAAGCGTTCCTGAGCAGTGGTGTTCAAGATACCACAGCCTTCCTTGAATTTTTGAAGTAGGAAATAACTGTGGTAAGAGTTGTGGTATTAAACTTATTAATGGTAAACGCTGGTTAAACTCTGTGGTACTGAAATTTTGCATGTGGGGGACAAAGTTCCATCCAAGTGGCTGTAATCTGAAGGCCTGTGGCTAAGCAGCATCAGGGCAGCTGTGTACATGTTACTGTGAGGGGAGAGCTGGGAGACTGGTGAGTGGTGGCTGGAATGCTCTCAGGGGTAAGGAGCAGCAGGACCTCTCTCAGCCATGGATGAGAATGAAAAATTCTACTGCCTGCAGGTGTGTCTGGAGTACAGCAAGCTTGCAAAGGGAAAAGGTAGAAAAGAGGAAGATTGCCCCTTCCCCTCTCTAAGAGCACAGATAGCAGGCAATGCTGAGTGGTTTGAACACTTGAAAGATGTAAATTCCTGAAGTTAGAAGAAGGGGAAGCCTGGATCTTTTGGGTGATAACAGAATTTGCATACTGTGGGGTAACTGTGAACATGATAAAGGTGAGAGCAGGTCTGCAAGGAAACTTTCTGAGTTAAGTTGGTGAGAGAGGGGTATGTCACAACTTAGTTATAACCAGTTCTTCTGTTCTAACCATACTAGAAGCCATTTCTTGTTACTCTGGCTTTGTGACACTCAGTTGATGATAACTGGCCTGTGTAGTTGCAGAAGTATAATAACTCTTGATGATTAGAATGAGTTGATAATTTGTTTCAAGTAACTAGACTTCCTGCAGGAATTTGGACACATCAGATCCTGTGCTGGTAGTAAAAAGAGTATTGCAGAATCAGATTTACAAAATACCTTTCTCTTGAGCCCATATGTGTAGCTGCTCTTAGGTAGAGCACTGCCAGCTTGAGTGTGTGTGTAATGTGTGCATTAAAGAGAACCCCTTATGTCTGAGGGCTCCCAAACAACCAGCCTCTGACAACTGGCAAGCTGAGGGTACAAGCACACAGTGGGGTTTTGTGTGTGCGGAGCAGGATAGCTTGATCCTGCTGCTGTGAAGTGCTGTAATAAAAACCTGGACATAATCTCGGGTCTACAGCCATGTTCGCAATAAGCAAGTCACTTAGTTTTCAGCAGTGCTGTGTGCTTTGCTCAGTTTTGAGTGTGGAGGATGTTTAACTTTATTTGTTGCTGTTAACACTGGCAAAGCAATGCTCCTTAACTCCTTTATGTTGGCCCTCCACGATAGTGTACATATTCAGAGACTGTTTGCTGCTCGAGAACAGCTGACTTACTGTGCTGTTAATGCAATCCTGTAGTGTTGAGTTGTGTTTAAGCAGCAGTTCAGTAACATTTCGTGGATTTTTAGTTTGGGTCTGGACAAAAGTGGTTTTTCCCTGTGAATTTCCTTGAGTGGAGAGATTACATGCTGCATTATGATGATGTGGAGAGTAAAATGCTGCTTCACAGTGATGAACAGTAACTGTGTTTTGTCAGAAAAGTGCATTATTTTTTTCTTTTATGCTCCAAATTCCTGGTTTAATTCTGTTTAATTCCACTGGGCAAGTAGCCTCCTGCCTTTTGCTTGGTATGGAGAGAGAATGAGGTTGTGGCAGCTGATAAGAGAATCTGATAAACCCATTTTTTCCAGGGTTATATGCAATTTCATGTATGGGAATTGGCAGTTGGGACATTTGGCATAGATTAAGTAATTTAAAGAACAACTGGCCATAAAAACTTGGCCACAAGAAATGTAAGAATTATAGTGCCATATTTGCGTTCATCTTTGTGACCATTTGAAGTGGTGTTCTGTGCCTTTTCTACTTCGGTTGTAGAGGTTTTGGCTTCTTATCCAGTAGTGATGTTTTGAGCAGTGAGATGTGTGTACCTGGACAGAGAGATATGGAAGTAAAACACTTAAGAATCTTAGATTATTCCACAAACTCTGAAGTTACTGGCCTGTTGTATGTGGCTATTTGAAAGCAGCAGCTGCTGAAGTTTTCAGGAATTTTTTTTCCCCTCAAAGTGTTATTTTCTGTCTTAGGTGTATAAAAAATTTAAGAAGTTAAAGATTCTGTAATAATCTCAAGAGAATTCTATGAGCTTGAGTTGAACTGGAAATTAGTGTGGATGAAGACGCAGATTACAAACGGCTTGGATTTTGGAATAATTTGTACACAAGTGAATTGCCATTGAAATCAATCCTGTCCCTTTTGATACTTCCTTAGTTCTGTGGTGGTTGTCAATGAAGATTGGCACTTACAGATGCTGCTGAATCTGTATATCACAAAAAGTGTTCCCTGATCTAAATCAGTTGATTTAGATCCATGCTGTGGTACCTGTGCACTGGTGCAGAATGCGTCTGGAGAAGGTGCAGTGTCAGAGCACCACACGTGTGCCTGTGACACCTGATGTGACTGCAGGCTTTGCTCTCAGAAGGGATCTCCAGCACCATTCTGTATACTCGCAACAAACATTTCCTCCTGGTTACTTTTGTGGTAGCCTTCTGCAATCGGTAGAACTTGTTTGTACAGGGAACTGTATTTTTGTTTGGGACAATTTGTGGTTGCAGAGTGAATTTTACTGGCATCTATAGAGCTGTGGTTCGTTGTGGTCTTTCTGCCCCATGAGGCACGTACCTTTGACCCTCCTGTCTCTAGCATGGCTGCGTTTAATAACGTGAACAATTTTAGAACAAGGTCCTCTGCTACACTTGCCTCCTTCCCTGGAGAGTGTGTGGGAGAGGCCAGCTGTGACCCTGTTAGTTGTGTTGATTTAATGTGCTCCTGAAGGTATTGGCTTCTGCAGCACTGAGCGTATTACCAGAACTGACACAGAACAGGATTAGGGGATTCTTTCACCTTCTTCCTGTAAAGGTGCAGGATGATTAAGATCTTGCAATCCCAGGGATACTACCAAAGGATGATACCTGGGATTGTCATGTATAGGCTGTAGCTGTCGATACAGCCATTAAATTTGAGTAGAATTGCAGTAATTTTGTATGTTGTAGAGAGAGATGTGTATTTCAGACAGCTGAACTTGGTGCCTTACCAAGTGCAAGATTTATAACAAATGTTCTCACTGAACTGAGCCTGTTAGGCTTTAGGGAGGATGAAAGAAAAGTAAAGCTATACAGGGTTGCTTTTGGGCAAGTTAATAGCATGTTATATACGATTTTAAAATTCGAGAGAAAAAGCAAGTTAAAGCAAGTTCCTCTTGTTTGGTAGTGATGTTTAAAATTCACTTTGCTTCCTTGCTACCACAAATACTAAATTTCGTTTGAAACCCTCCATTGCAAACACTTCTCTTATAGAACACTGGATCACTGACATGTTAGATTCTTTAAAAAATGACAAATTTTTCATATCCAAAAGTGCAAATGTTAGAGTATTGTAGTGTTCAATGACTTGATCTACACAACACAGCAAATGGTGGTGTCTGAATGTTCGAAAATAAAAATTTGGAGAGGTTAAGTAACAGGAGGTTTCTGGGAAATAGTTTGATTTGGATTACTTTCAATGAAAGTGATTCTTCATGTGTTCTTCTTTCTTAATTATTATAAAGGATTGGTTGAGAGGGCAGATGACAATCTGCTGGCTTTTAAAGGTTCTTAAGCCTATGGATTTCACTGGCACTTGAGCTGCTAGTGGTAGAAAATGCTTGCTGCTTCTTAAGCTGCCTTTGGAAAATTTGGCCTCTAATAATGGGAAACAATCTGTCAATTGTGTAATCACAACTAATGCTGTTTTAAGTAGCTGTAAGTACTAGTGTTTTATGGTCACCAAGCTAAACTTTAGCTTTAAGAATATCTTCCAAAATCCTGATATTTTTGTTAATATTAACTCTGTGGGTTTTTTCCTCTAAAGGCAGTTTGATACAGGTGGAAAAATAAGTGGTGAATTACTGACTAACAATTGCAAATAATGTGTACTAAAGTGTAGCTAATTGTTGTTTATTCTTCAGTATTTATTGAATGTTCATGTAGGATGTATATATGACCTTTAATAAAGACCTGATTCTGCTGTTTAATTAAATGGACAAAGTTGGAAAGCCATCAGTGATTTGAAATCAATTATTTGGAATGTGTTTATAGCTGCAAATGTATTCACCTTGAGAAGCTTGTATTAGGCCTCTGAGATGTCTTGTTCCATTAGGATTTACTTCATTACCAAGATTTGGGTGAGCAAGAATGGTCTCTTTCCAGCCTTCTCTGAGTATTTAAGCTGGTTAAAAGACCTGCTTTTTGTAAGTAAAGGAGGATGAAGAAAAATTTTGGGACTAAGAAAATGAGTATTAGAAGAACTGTTAGGAAAATTTCATATCAGATACAACTAAAACTTAAGTAAAGAATAGAACTAAATTCTGTCTGTGATGGGGATTTTGCAAAAACTAACAAACAGAAAAGAAAAAAAACTGGTTGAAATTTGTTCAGACAGTATGCTAAAGATTTTTAAAAGAAACCACCTCCACGCTTTTTCCATCTAGTATGATTGGGAAATTAAAGAAAATTAAGAACTGTCACCACGTCATTGTCATTTTAAATCTTAATGCAGTAGCTGTGTGTTTAAGTGTATGTTCCTACCATTTAGCTGTGATAAAATGGCTCAGTTGTGTACAAGGAGAGATGATTTCTCTTTTGCCTTGTAGCAAACTGCAAGTACAGGCTGTTCTAATGTTAAGAGTGAGAGCAAGATGTTTTGTTTTGATTTAGTAACATCACAATTCTAAAAGTATTGTAGTAATTTAGAAATATCTCATTTAAAAGTCTCTTACTGGTGTCAAAATTGTGTCACTGTAGCTTTAGAAAGCAGGCTGAAGATTATATAACATTGCAAGGAAACAGCCTTATTGTTAAGGATGAGAAAGCTTAGATAGGATATACTTAGATGACAGATCCTGCCCAGGAAAAGCTGTCTTAATGTGTGTCTTCCTGGAATCTTCTGTCACATTTTGCTACTTTATTTTTTTTCCTTTGGTTAGCAAAATTATTAAATGTAAGTAGAGCTCTTACAGAGGATGTAATGGAATGTCTGAACAGCGAGATCCCATGTGTATTCTTCTAACACAGTGGTTTTTCTAAATGATTTTGATCAGTTTTGAAATTGTTCCCACGGCAGGAGTGCAGGGCTTTATTCCCTTTGTATTTTGTGTGTTTATTAGCGGGCTAAATTCTTTCACTGCATTCTGTCACAGAAACGTTTGCGTTCACAAAGCTCCCAGTCTGTCCTGGTGCTGATACAAAGAGTCTCCAGAAGTGATGATGCCATGAATTGTAATTGTATCTGTGCTGCTGTAAACATCCTGCCTTTGTCCTGCCGTGCGGGGATGTGTGATGTCACTGCTGTCCTGTCACCGCTGGCCAGCAGGCACTGCTGTGCCCGCAGCCCTCCCTGGGGGATGAGCCCCTGCCTTCGCTTGTGGAGAGCAGCAAAAGAGCAGCAGTTACATAAAACATCTCCAGTACTGAATATGGTGAGAGCTGTGCAGCTGAGAGAGATTATAGGGACAAAATCACTGCATGGCAGCTCTCTAGTGAAAGGCCCACAATAATGAGACTTTTTAGCCACTGACAATTAATAATAAAATAACTGCTATTTTAGGGTTCCTCTCATGTAGTGTCTTTGAGAAGCCTGTGTTCCTTACATGACACAACAGCTCTTATCTCTGTAGCATGCAGATACAGAAAAAAAAAGCTGACTTAATTCTCTCAACAGAATTAGCTCATGTGAAGTTCAGTTGTTTGACCTTACAAACCACAAGCTTAGCTTCAAGTTGCCTGCTGTGGTTATTACAAACTCATGAGCCTTTTTATATCTGAAGTTCATGTGTGAATTCTGTATTTCAAAATATAGTGACTCATATCCGTGTGAAAATCAGCTGTTCCAAAAATATAGATTACTTACAGATCTAAAGAAACTTAATTCCATTTACATTTTTAAATTAATAAAATATTTATTGGTAAGTGTGAAGAATTAAGAAGCATGGCAACAAAATGGAAGTTTGATTGAATTTGTATTTTAATATTAAGCATCTGTTGTGAAAAAGTTGGAATGTGCAGTTAAGTAATTGTATTCCAAAAATCTAAAACTTGAAGTATTTTCTGATACAGCTGAGTAAATATGCTTGCAGTGTTAAAGAAGAGCCTTTCTGAGAAGTGCACTCTTCCATTCATGTTTCAAAAGCTAGATCAGACTAAAAATTTCAATGGTTGGTTAATAATTTCTAGGACATAGTCATTCATGTGTGCTATACTCTAATAAGCCCGGCAGTATCAAGTCCTTGTAGGCTTTCTCACCTGCAGGAGGGCTTATTTTCAGGACACAAAATGGAGTGAGTGTAAACCATGAGTAAGAGCTGTCACTCAGAGCAGGAGGCAGCAGCAAGTTCAAGTAGCCACCGCAGTGTATTTAAACTCCGAGTGGGATTGCTTGATCATCAGACCTGCACTGTCAGTCACGTCCCTAGCTGATGACAGACATACTGCAAGTATTTTGGAGGAGATAATTATATAAGCCCCCAGACTGGAGCAGATACTGGTTGCAATAAGGAGTGTCCTGCTGTGGGGTTGTTCCTTAAATTCTTCAGGTGGAGAAATATAATTGTCAGAAAAAAGGAATATAGACAGGGAAGAGTTGAGTTCCACTTTCTAAGCAATCTTCAGATTCCAGATAGAGTTTAGAAGAGAGGACTAGCAGGTGTTTGTCTTATATAAGTCTTTGCAATTAATAGACTTGTATAGGTCTGGACTAACATAATTTTTAAAATGCTTGATAAAAAAAAAGCTAAAAGTACCTGTTATCAGAATGGTGCATGCATGCACAGTCCAAATGTGACTGTATCTGGAGAATATTTTTATTCTGTTGAGTCTGAGGATTTTAAAGAAATAGATAGCTTGGCGAATCTTGGAAGGGATGTTTCTTGCTCTTTGTGTTTCTTGATGGGAATATTGGTGCAGTCTAAAGTCATGGCAGTAGTGTTTACCCTACTGCCTTTCTCTTCATGATCTGGACAGAGAAGTTTGGGTCTCAAGAACAGCTGGGTCAAACAAGTATTCAGGCAGTGGGGCCACAGTTAGCAGAGATTCCTTTGTGCTGTTCCCCCTGCACATCCGGATCAGTGCGCAGTGGGAAAGGGTTGAAGTGAGGAGGTTGCACCATTGCAGAAGACTTCACAAGTAGGTTGCATGTTATTAAAAATGGGTGAGATGTTATCAGTACAAAACCTGAAATACCTTTAATGAAGTTTAGCTCCTAAAAATAACAGTTTAGAAACCCAGTGGCAATGGGGAATTCAGCCTTGTTTCTCCCACAGACACAGTGGTTAATCTATTAAGTGAAACTGAGGAGAAAATACACTCTTCTCAAGCACTGTGTTGTGTGAAGGAGGAAGGTGATTAAACCACTTTGGTAAGTCTGCCTTAGCTGTGAATCTTGGCAAGCTGGACTTTCTTGATAGATCTTTGA
This sequence comes from Ploceus nigricollis, assembly GCA_013399945.1. Taxonomy (NCBI): domain Eukaryota; kingdom Metazoa; phylum Chordata; class Aves; order Passeriformes; family Ploceidae; genus Ploceus; species Ploceus nigricollis. The sequence continues at coordinate 643,668 of VXBC01007391.1, forward strand.
GATGTTAGGCCTTAGTTAATCAAGAATAGATATTCAATGGTTTCTGCTTTGTGGGGGAACAGCACAAAGGAATCTCTGCTAACTGTGGCCCCACTGCCTGAATACTTGTTTGACCCAGCTGTTCTTGAGACCCAAACTTCTCTGTCCAGATCATGAAGAGAAAGGCAGTAGGGTAAACACTACTGCCATGACTTTAGACTGCACCAATATTCCCATCGAGAAACACAAAGAACAAGCAAAGTATAGTATAGTGTGCTTTGAAGTGGAGACGAAAGATGTGAACAGTTTGTCTTTTCATAAAGATACTGAGAATATCATGTATTCCTTTAAGGAGTTTTTAGCTGTGATTTAGAAAAATATATATACGTAAACTTGAGGGGATTGAACTTCTTAAAAAATAGGTTTAGGCAGAGGCTTCAGTTCACAGGTGGGATTTTAGACCTCTGTATCTAGAACTTCTCTGGAGTATGGTGTCAGTCTGTTTTGCCAAAGCTGATGTGCTTTAGTCATATGGCTTTGTTTATGGGGTTCAGCACTTCAGATAGAAGGTCAGTTAGGAAATACGCTTTATTAAAAGCCAGTTCTGACATGATTTCTTCATGTATTTTTCTCGTTTTCAAACCTTGCCTGTTAACTGTTGCAGAATGAAGCATAATTTATTGTCTCTGGAATGAGAAAGATGGATTTTTTTTTTCCCTTTTCAACTGCAGTGAGGGAAATAAATGAAAATTCCCTCATTTTGTAAGACCCAGGGATACGAAGATAATATCTGGGTGATAAAACTGAGGTTCAGCAATTTGTCCTCAGCTACTAAAATTTAATTGAAAGGGTGAGCAGTGGAGAATGCCTTAAATAACTAAAGCAAAACAAGTAAAATCCACACACATCAACGACATGAAGGGACACTTACTGTTGAGTTGGAAGCTACATGGTGTATTCCATCCTCACAATCTTACCAAACCTGTGTGAGGAGAAAATCTGAATTGGTTTTTTAGAATGTCTGACCAAGAGCCAAGGGTTTTCTGTTTACCTTTCTGTAGCAGGGGTCTGCCAAGCACCCTTGGAAGGGCTGCATGCTGTGGCACCTTAGTGGCACCCATGAGCAGCTGTGGGTCGCATCTCTTCCATGGATTTCATCTGCCCAAACCATGACTTGTTATGGGAAATGGAGCACACTTGTAATCCTGTGAGCTCGTTTGGTGTCACCTGGCTGTGTCCTGGCACCCCTGGCACCTGCCTGCCAGCTGTGGGACTCTGGATGGAATGGAGTTGTGCTGTGAGCTCTCCTGGATTCAGGGTATTGATGAGAGATCTTCAACAGTGGAACGTCCTCAATGAGCCTTGGTGTTACAAAGATGAAATGGCAGATTTTATCTGTGATTAAACTGTGATCTGCCAGTTAAACTGTCTCCAGGGTAGGACATTGTATTGCTTTTGGCTGTGGGTCGGTGCTAGAAGAGTTTCAATAATCCTGTTTGAGGAGGAAATCTAAAGATGCCAACTTTTATCACTTTCACAACTTTTCTTTGCAAGAAGCTGTGTTTTTATGAAAAATCAGCATCAGTTTTATTCTTTGACATGTACTACTTGTGATTCCATTTTTTGCTAATTATCCCCCATACCACATTCTTAAACTTCTCCCTCCTGCTCCACCTGCCCCCAAGGTTTTAAACATTTCAGCACTGTTTCTTATGTATATCCATCATCTGAGAGACAAAAATAGGTTGAAATACTAGAAGAACCAGTTGGCTGGATTTCTTTCAATTTCTTTTGCATTAGCTAAAAATACGGTGTTAAAAGCTTCTGTGTTACCTGACATAGAGTAAGATTAAAGGTGATATTAACACTGTGTTATGAAATTTTGGGGGTAAATGATTTTAAAATATTTTTTTCTTTTTTTGGGGGGGGGATTTTTTGTTTATTTGTTGGGTCTTGTATTTTGTTTTGTTTTTTTTTAACAGGAATCTTACCCCTCTTCATCACCAATATGGTTTGTAGAATCAGATGACCCAAACCTGACTTCAGTCTTAGAGCGTTTAGAAGATATTAAGAAGAGCAATACTCTGGTGAGTGAAGTATTTTGGTTATTTTGGACATTTACTTGGGATTGTGTGTTTACTTGGCTTTGTCACATTAACAAGCAGGTCAACTAGTTCAGTTTTAGGGTTATTTGGGGGATTTTATAAACACAACTTTCTCTTCCAAAAAAACTTAGGAGCCAAAAGTAATCCAGAAGATTTGAGGCAAGAAGGAAAAGGTAATTTCTTTTACAGAGTAAGCTTTTAAGTAAAGTTTCAGCCCCACTAATTAGTGTGATGTTTTCTGAAAATAATTAAACAGTGAAGTGGATGAAAATGTTAAAATTGCTGAATAAGACAGCTGTTGTAGAGTTTTCTTTGCACAGAAATCAATTGCAGAGGCAAAACTTTGTGCTCTTGAGAATATATATTCTCTAAACCATGACTCTTAATACCATTTCCTTCTTTCAAAGGAAACTTGACCTGATCGCTTCTGGTTCATCAGAATGTTCCTTAGATACTGATACATTTATGCAGTGTTGTAACTTTGGACAATTGCTACTTAAAGGAAATCTTTGTATACAGATTCTGGTGGCTGTTTTGTATTTCAGAAAACTCTCAAGCATTGTATCTTACTTAAATACCCTTTTCATGTAGCGATGGGAGCTCAGGGGAAAGGCACACGAATATAAAAATTAACTTCCTAGTCTCTGTAGGAAACTGTCCTTGAATAGTGCTTGGAAATAAATTTCAGTACAAATGCAATTTGTGCCACAAAAAGGAGTATTGCAGCATACTGACAAACTCAGGTGATCTTTATTAATAGATGAGATTAACATTTTGTGTTTATTTTGGTGGACATGACTGCGATACATACAAATCAGTCTGCAGAATACTGCTTATTGCATGGATTATGTGCTTAGTATTTGTCTGGTTTGGGAGAAATTGGGAATGTTCTTTCTTAGGAAAACCTACTACTAATTATGTTTCCTGGGATAATGTTCATCTGGGATACCCAGCCTTACATAAGAATGTACAAGTGTCTTTTTCTGAAGATAGTTTAGGATGCATTTGACTTCCAGCAAAAATAATTAGGAAACTAATAAAAGTGAGTCTTTGTGGGCCTTGCCATAATTAAAAACAATTTTAGAGGGACGTTAATGCTTTCATGCATTTTGTTGGATCTGATTACATAAGATGTACATCTCTGTATTTTCTACTTCAACCTAAGATTTAGACTGAACTACATTCAGAAGAATATTATAAATCTTAGTCTTTAAGCTTTGCCTAGAAAGGGGCAGTAGCAGAAAATCTGGCCAAATGAGCTTTTTGCTTAAAGACACTTTTCAGAAGATTTGCGGCTTGAAGCTGGTGTGGCTGATACTCAGCCTAAAGGTTCTGAACAGATATTTCCTATGTGCAACTGCCTGCAAGAGGCTGGAAAGCTTTGTTGTAAACATGCATGGGAGTTGCTGTGCTGAATTGCATATGCACACAGGCTGCTTATGTAGCTGGTAAGAAAACAGCTTCTGCTATCAAGATTGTACTTGCCCATGTAAAAAAGCTGATGGGTTGATGTAATAGACACCTGTGATGGCCCATTGGTTTCTCAGGAATCCACCCTGCATTGCGCTATGCCAAGGTGAAGGCAGATGGGAGTGGTTGAGGAGACAAATACTTGCACTACAAAATCTGATTTCTTTTTTTGCTCCAAAGACATGGCTTGTGACTTTTTAATTGTTTTTTTTTTCTCCCTACAACTCTTCCCCATAGAACTCCCTCCCTTTCAATGGCATGGAGCACTCACATAGAGACTTTTTTCAGCAAAGTAGAAGGGGATAGGGGAGTACATGTAAAAATCCAAAGGCTTCTAATGTATCACAGTCTCATAAAAATTCACTTCATTTAATTTAGAATGATCTAGTATGTTTCAAACTAACTTTCATTTAATTTACTGCAGGTAAAGGATCATTAGTGCCGTGTTGCTCTAAACTCAAAGTTACTGGAGCAGTCAAATTTTGAATGGAGGAAGGCATAGGACTCTTCCAGGAGCTCAGCTGTGCTAAAAGCAGTGCTAAGACATGTACCCTGGCTTAGCCTTTGGTATTCTACTGCCCTTTCTACCTGCTTTGTAACATGGGACAGGTGTCAGCTGTTGGGAAACTGAGGAACATGCTCTTCGGGCATAAATGTTTGACATGTGGAAGCCTTGTCATTTGACATGGTAACATGAAAACTAGTTTATGGTGTTGAAATCATACATGTGTTTCCTGGAAAATCTTCTGTGGGTCTGAAACTGTGTTAGTTACCTTGCACCAGCATGTTGCTTTTACTATGAAAATTTGTCAAAACACTAAAAATATTGAAAGGTTATTAAGAATGTGATCAGCATGGATATCATCAGGTTTGGACAGCTTAGCTGCTTGGTTGTCAATGTTGGGCAAGTTTCAGTCAGCAGATGAAGAGGCTGCAGAGTTATTTCAGCCCCTAGTGTCTCCTGAATTTCCTTCTGAAAATCAGCCATACTTTAGATTTTGTAAGTATGAAACTGCCATCTGCCTTCTAGTGGCTGTGCTATGCAAAAGAGAAATCTCACTGTGATTTCCCTTGTTCTGTTTAATATGATGGAAGTTACATGATGCGCGTCTGAAGCCTCAAACCTTTTTCATGGGGTGTGAAGTATAACTCTACACTGTTTAGAGGTTTGCTTTTTAAAGAGAATAGGGAAATAGGCTGAAATTCAGAGAGGCAGCTTTAATTCTCACACTCTAGACCTTAAACTTGCATGGAAGATGTCAAAAGTAAGTACACAATTCCTGGCATAAGTATGTTTACAGCTTGGGTAAGCTGCTGTCTTGAAATACACTGCTTCTGTGTTAATATTTTAGATTAAGTCCCACATGGAGGCATTTCAGGGAAGAATGTTGTCTCTTGCAAACCCCCGGTGTGGCAGCAGCTATTTCTGTAGTGGGAGTCGAAGAGACAAAATGCAGGAATCAGCTTTGCTTTAGTCTGAAACTGCCCGAGGCTGCTGGGTGTGGGGGAGGCCAGGCGAGGTACTGTCACTGTTACCTGATAACCAAGTAGTGGCCACACTCCAAGTGACAATTATTGCTTCCCTCTGTTTCCATTTGTATCCTTCTTCAGCACTTTCTCAGTGGTAGGCTAAGATTTATTGATGCATTTATTTTTATATAGATATTGTGGGTGTAGGTAGAGACACATAGAAAAATTAAGTCTTTCTATGCTTAAACCATATTTCTTAAATTCATTTTTCTTGGTAATCAGGAAACAGGGTGTTGCATAGTGAGCCCAGCAGGATATTAATATCATTGAAGGTATCCTAAAATTGTTAATGCTTTCATACTACATTAGGAAGATATCTTCATATGTAAAAAAGCCTCCTAGTGTAGGCTGGGTTTCAGAAAAAATTGTTTTAAACTGTTTTCAGATGTGCAGGGCATTAAGATAGGAAACAAAATTCCAAGAGGTGTTTGTGTTCTAAACTAGCATTATGGTGTCCAAAAGAACCACCAGCTTCTCAGAACTCCTGAAGCATTAAAAATTATAGAGGATGTGTATTCTAATGGTGTAATTTTTGTTATTTTGATATTAATATTTGATATTAATTATAATCATTATAGCAAATTTATAAATGTGTTGTGTTTGGTCACTTGAGGGTTTCCCTTCTGCAGGCTATTCACATTGCTCCTTTACCCTGTGGGTTATGAGTTCTGATTGCTGTTTACTTTGTGCTGTAGGCAGATTGTATTCCAGGGAAACTACTGGTGCACTGATAGCTCACTTTTCTTCAGTAGCCTCCAAGTGTGTGTGTTAAGCATTCATTTTACATTAGTCAAGCCTGTGAAGTTACCCTGGAAATACATTTAAATTATTAATACATGACAGAAATCTGCTCTCCCTTTTGATAGTCTGTTCATGTACATACCAACACATACCAAACCATGCCAGGTCTTGCTTAGAGCACAGGGCTGGGTCAGATGGCTTCCAGATGTGACTTTCAGCTCAAATTACCCTGTGATTTTTCATACAGGTGAGCAAAGGATAAGGGATAACAGTGATGGTGATCTATGGCAGAAAGATCAATGCTATTAAATTAATTCCTGTGGAAGAAAAATATAGCAATAAGGGAAGAAGGGTGGAAGGGTTATACAGACAGGATCAGCTTCTTGCTCTGCCACCACTTTTGCAAATTGTAGACACTGATTGCAAATAAAGCAGCTGATCTATAAAAATGAACTGTAGTATGAGTTGCATTAAGCTAACCCTGCAATGTAGAATCCTGCCAAGAAAGGGGATCCCTGCTCTCAGCAGGTCTCTGCCTCCCCCTTCATGATGAAATGGTGGTTGTGTACTGAAGCACACCAGAATTGATCTGCCACAAGGCTGATAAGCTGCCACATAGTAGTGTGATCTGTGGTGCAGTGGAAATGAGAAGGTGAAGAGCTGCTGGAGGCCCTTGTCAGGCACAGCTGTAACTCAGCCCAGGCTGTGCCAGCACCTTGTTGTTTTGAGGTGCTCCTGTTCCTTGCCTGTGGTGCAGTGCTGGGAAGCAAGGGAAGCTTATAGTGTGGTAGGTCCTGGCTGCAAAAATCCCTTCAGAATTCCAGTTCAGCTGACAGGGCTATTTGTGGGGAGGAGGGGGAATGAAGGAAGCAGGGCAGGAAGCAGTTCTTAACTCTCCAGCCCTTACTGCCTCTCTGTCAAGGCACATCTAATACTGTGTTCATCTGCTTCTCCAAGGCCAGTGCTAATTGACCAGCCCAGTTGTGGCAGTCTTCCCTCACTGCTGAGATATATTTTTGTATGATTCACAGAAGATTTAAACAAATTCTTGGCTCTGTGAGAAAAATTACAGCTCCTGGAATTGTATGGTCTATGCTCCAGTTCTCCATGAGGCAATGTTTGTGCAGAGAAAAAGTTTCTCAACAAAATGTGTAGTAGTGCAACTTTAAGCATCTTGCACATACTGAAAATAATAGTTCTAAGACCTGAGGTTCTATCTGGCAACTAACTTTTTGATTGATTAACCTGATTCCTGTCTGCTAAAAGATTTCATGATGTTCTGGGTACCTGGGAAGCTTCAAACAAGTATAGAGTCTTAATGCTGATGACAAACGTGATTGTTACAGAAGGGTTTTTGCCAAAACCTATCATATCTCATGTATATACTCCTAAGAAATGTCGTGCTGGTGCCCCAGTCCTTTTGGTGATATCTGCTTTATTTTTGAGTTAGGTTGATTATCTGCTTTATTTTTGGGTTGGGTTGACTATCATGAATGATGCAGAAGTAGCAGACATGGTGTGATAGTGTTCTAATGCAGGCTGGTATGTCAGTTCATGGCCTCAGATGGATAAATAACATTCCCATGAAACACAGTGTGGAATTCTGCTGTAGAAGGGAAAAACACTGAAGCTTTCAGATAGCATAAGGGCAACATTTTCCTATCACTGCTAGTGATTAGGACTTGGAAATGAGCTCTTTACCCTGGAGAGGCTGAATTTTTCACTTCCAGTGGGGTAAGGTGAGAGGATTTAAACTGGCCAATAGCAAGGCTTTAGACTTGTACTTTGGAGTGTGTGTGCAGAAATTACTGTCTTGCACACTGCCCTCAACAAGTGGCAAGACAAGTTCTCCTTGGTTTTTGGAAGAAAAGTCCACAAATGAATGTATCATTTCTGCAAGCTTTATCTAGGTTAGTATTTTGCAAATGATGAGATGTTGACCCTTTTACAAATGGATTTTGCAGTCCTTTTTTTGTTTTCATGACATAGCTGTGCAAAGACCTTGGAAAGGTAGGAAATGCAGTAGTATAGTCTTTCATGTCTCAACCTTAGCTAGGAATCTGAGGCTGCCTAGAGAAAGTGAAAAGCTGTAGAAATCAACTTCATTAGTGTGGTGATCAAAGAGCAAACTTAGTTTGTTTCTGCAGAAGTAAATTTTTTTCTGGCTTGCATTAGTGAGTGTGAGGAGGTGCATAGTTTGCAGTTAACAGAGCACAATCAATGGAACAGGTTGGAAACACAAGTCAGAGATAGTAACAAATTGTGCCTCACCCTGACACAAGATACAGCAGGCAGAGTGCCTGGGCTCCAGCTCAGAGCCCACCTGGCTCCTGGGACTTGGGTTGGTCCTGCTTCTGCTGCCTCATTGGTGTACCCTGTAAGGGAATTCAGGGTATGGAAAACCAGACTGTTCCTCCTTGGGTTTTTCTAAGCTGGGAAATGGGAATGGACCATTTTGTCTCATGGAATGTGACCATTTGTTTATTCCATAGTGATGTGTGGCTCAGACACCTATGCTTGGAATAGATGATGCTGTCAGACAAAAAATTGTTTTTCTGCTCATGGCTTTCTTCTTGGACATAGGAAGATGAATGGGAGTCATTGTTAACTTGCCATGTCCTTGAGTTTCTATTGTGAGGACTTTACTACAAAGATTACAGAGGAAATTTATTCTGGCCTGAGCAGACTTAAATGCTGTACACTGACTTTAAGTTCAGTATCAATGTGTGAAGAAAATTCAAAATATACTTCTCTGTGCTTTGGTTTAAATAAACGTATCTGTTTTCTTGTTGTTTATAGCTTCTTCAGCAGCTGAAGCGATTAATATGTGACCTCTGCAGATTATATAATCTTCCTCAGCATCCAGATGTTGAAATGTTAGATCAGCCATTGCCAGCTGGACAGGTAAATTAAAAAGCTGTGGACACCTTCTTAGGCCAATAAAGGAGTTGGTTTTTTAACTCCTTTATTATTTATAAAGAAACAAGATAATGGGAAATGATTAAACCTCGTGTAAACCTTGATTAAACCAGAACTAGACATGAAGCACTTTTGCATTATGGTGTCTTCAATCTGAATTTTGGTTGCAAAATCCATTTAATAATGGTGTGATAATATTACACAATTCCCTTTGAAGCTTCTGTATCACTGGAAGGTGTGTATGTGATACCAGTGCTGTCAAGTTTAATTCCCTCCTAAACACTGTTCAAGCCAATCTCTGTGCACTTGGAGTGCTTCCCAAACTTACTTTTTCTGAAATATTTGGCTCTTTGTTGAAGAGTATGTATTTCACAGTGTGCACTTGGATGAGCTGCTGTTGATGTTTTCCTTCTTCAATCCCTTGCCGAGACATGGAATATCAAGGCCATATGTTACTTTGAATAGGGAGGTACCTTGCTTACTTCTTGTGCACTTGAAAAATTAAGAATTGTGAAGTGTTCTTCTTAACCAAAATGTTGTGTATTGTGCTGAAAACAGAGCTGGCAACTGACAGTAGCTGTTCTTTTCTGTTTTTTAGTAAGATTGTGGGATCTTCTTTTGTTTGTACACATTAAGATGACATGATTGCTAAAATACTCCTTTAGAGTAACAGATGCATTCCTGTGGTGACAGTACTATAGTAATGACAAATAACTTGCTTAATTTTTGGTTGCATGCCAAATTGTAATCCTATAGGTCTTTTCTCTGAGCCACCCACTCAGCAGTACAGCTGTAAGGCAGTGGGCTGTGCTATTAGGGTGTAGCTTCATGAAGGGTCTCATGTGCTGTGAAACTCAAAAACAAACTCACGCAAGGGTTCTTAGCCACAAATGTCAGACAGTTTCAAGTGAAATAAGAGGGGCCTTAGTAACTCTGACCGAAGATTCATCTGGTCCCATATATTGTCTAGAGCAGTGTCATTCCTTCTTTGCCAAAGGAAGAGTGAGCAAAGGACGAGCATATCAGAATGCTCCTGAGTATTTCTGCAACTCAGACTTCCTGAGCTTGGAGTGGTATCCTGAAAGAGAAAGTTATATTCAGTGTATTGTTTTGATATTTCCTAAAATAGGCTAATAGCAATGGCTACATGATGATACCAGTGGCTGCATGGAAGTTCCAGGTAGTGAGAAGAAGAATCCGTTAAGTTCTAAAGGTCTAAAGTTCACTGAGTTTTTCTTTCTAGGGATGTAGCATGTAGACGGATTCTAGTCAGAGCCATGATCTGATTTCATGGTTAAGGGATGGTGGGTTATAACCCACTTGATGTGTTTGTTGCTTTTGTCACTGTCTCAGAATAGGATGTTCCTTATCTGAATTTAAAGCTTCTATTTACAATTAAATTGGAATGAATTGAGACATTCTATTTATTTTTGCTTCGTGAAAAAATCTCTTCACTGTCATATTCCAGGAAAGCATCTTTATGCATCTTACCCATATCTGCAAAGGACTGAAGTTTGACATGTAACTTCTGCATTTACTGCTTCTCTTGGAGATTTTGAAAGCAAGAAGCACATGCAGAATTTATACAGAACTTTCATTGTTGTATTGCAGAATGGAACAACAGAAGAAGTTACATCAGAGGAGGAGGAAGAAGATGATATGGGTGAAGTATGTCTATATATGAGATTGTTGTCCTAAACTAGTAGAATTTTGGCATTTTGCTCAGTAATGTCTGGCTAATAATTAAACCAAACTGTAAAATGTAACCTCCCTGGAGTTCAACGGCAAAGATAATTAAAATTTGGATGTTTACCTGAATGTCAGCCTTCCCTTCAACCAGAAAACTAGTGAAATTTTCTTCTTAAACCTAGATCTCAGCTGTGAGGTACTTGGATACAGAGAATTGGACATCTGTTTGTGATTTAGTCAAACAATACATAACATTGTGTGCCAAATCAGTAAGTTTTTACATTGTTAACTCCTATTTCAAGCAGCATGTGAACTGGCTCTGATACAGTTGGAAGTGCCTCCCAAATTGAAGCAGACTTGCTAAGAGTAAATCAGTTTGCTGACTCATTAAATGGGTGAGGTAGTTTTTGACTGTAATAAATTGAAGGGACTGGAAGGACATCGAAACAGACACACTAAACTTTTATATCCATGTCTGGCAACATTGTGCTCTCTTTAATGAGCTTTTTAGTTGTAAGAATCACCCTTTTTGCTTGCTTCTGCTACGTGTTAGAATAGCTCCAAGATGCTTGCTTTCTACACCACTTATAGACTGCCTTATAGTAGAGCTGTTCTGGCTACTTCCGATTTAGATTTTTAATTAAGGTGTAGTAAGAATGAACAACTCTCTCTGAATAAATGATCTTCCAATAGAAAAGATCTAAATGTTACCAAGTTCTTAAATTAATTTGTAGCAGCCTTTCTTATGCCATATTTAGCCTGATCCAGACTACGTTTGCTGGAGCCCGTGTTTTTGTGAAGGTGGTATGTACCATATCCTGCTGGCACAAAGCTCTGGTTGCTTGCAGGCTGCTAGAGTAGCCTTTTGCATTCTCTTTGGGTTACTTTGTACAAAAAAGAAATGGTCTGCCATTATTTATCAGCTGTCAGGGGGCACTGTGTGTGGCAGTGATATCTGAAACCTGTAATCTAGTCCCAGTTCTAAATGGAGAAGCATTTTACAATTCCTTGGCTCTGTCATTGGAAAAACATGAGCATTTTGGAGAATAGTCAGTCTAAAGTCTGTTACAGCTGAAGGAAACACTATTGCCAAATGCACCAGGTGTATTTCTTGTTACATAGGGCATCCTTGCATTTGTGTTTTCCTGCCATGCAAACAGATGGTGCATGGAGAGCACCCCCAGGTGTGGCAGAGCTCTGCATACTGAAGTATATCTGGTGGTTGTGTAACCAAAGCCTGCTGGTGTGGCTGCTGCAATGCTTCCTTTTTTGTGTCAAGGTATTTACATGCTTGCCCTTCTCTCCACAGCCAGCATTTGAATCGCCTTCAGGCAATTGTCTAAAGCTCAGAGTGCTTCTCTGCCACAAAGATAACCCCATCTCAGGGTACAGAGTGGAGGGGGTTTAGTGTCTTGGTCTAGAACATAGAACTGAAGTGTTGGCTTGGGTGATCAGAATGCTTGACCACAGAATTTTGTCTTATGTGCTGATTCCAAAATTACTACATCTAATCTTTAGCTGAAATGTTAACCTTGAATAAAGTACACGTAGTTTTCTAATATTTAACTTTCTTGAAGGGTTGCTGTAGCCCTGCCAGATATATTAATCACTGCTTGTGATTATAGCTAGGATTCTAATTGCAAAAGAGTCTGCTTTTAGAAACAAAAGAGCCACCCTAACTTGGGGTACTTTTGGATTCTCTAGTCCAATTTGCTGCCTACTTCAGTGGGCTAATTCTCTACAATCCTATCTTCTTATAGAGGTTGTACTTGTTTCTGTGACCAGAAACATGTTGTGAATTCAGGTTTCATTTGTATTATGAGGGTTCCCTATACTTCCAGTGGTTATATTGGCTGAGGGTGAAGTTAGAACAAAATAGAAATGGCATCCAGCAATCACAAATCCATAGTGCTGTGTGGTATGTGACTGTATCCCACATGCCTTTGGAGAGGGCTTCATTGAATGAAGAGCACAATACAGTTATTTGCAATTAACTTCTCTCTCTCCTGTAGGACATTGAAGATCTGGATCACTATGATATGAAGGAGGAGGAACCAGTTGATGGGAAGAAATCTGAGGATGAAGGCATTGAAAAAGAGAACCTTGCAATCTTAGAAAAAATCAGAAAAAATCAAAGGCAAGATCACTTAAATGTGAGTTGATGATTCCATGCTTCGTCTTTGCAATACTTCTGACTTTAAAATAGAGATGGTTTTCAGCAAAGAAAGCACACTGCTATGCACCTAGACATAAATTAACTTGTAGTTGACTGTTTAATTACTCATCTCCAGAGATATCCATGTGGTTGTTCCTCTGTGTCTTGCTTGGTGCCTTTGTTACAAACATTAGTTCTTGCAAAATCAGCGGAATACGTCTAGGCTGTGAGCTTGACTTTTGTTGCTGAGCCCTTATTAAAGTAAAAAAACTAAAGCCATAATTATAACTGCCTGTGTTAAAAGTCATGGGTGACTTAAAATACTTGGCAAACCTGTGCTTTAAATCAATTTTATGCGTGGGTTTCTTTTTCAGTAATAGCTGTGCCACCTGGAAATTACTGAAGGGTGGTGGATTGTTGTGCAGTTTTTTTATTGCCATGCATAAAGTAAGGGGCTTTCAGCAGCTCTGCAGCTTTGTTGTAAGTTTTCTGAGTGATCTTACCAGCAGGCAGTTGTAGAAAAAGTGCTTGTTCTCTAGAGGCTTAGAAACGTTCTGTCCCAGGTGCCAGGTTCCAGAGAGGTTTCTACTTCTCAGAGGTGCATGTAGCAGGGTGTGATGATGTCATACAACCTTAATTTTATTTACCCTGACTCCTAAAGAAATCAAAGCTTTTGTTTTATAGAGGCTTAAAATGTATAAAACATGAAATTTAATAGTTCTGCTTATGATCTGCTTCATCCAAAGGATTTTAGAATTTTAACACCTAAACCTGATTGGCATTTCAGGGTTTAAAAGCAGGTAAACATATATATATATATATATAAGCATATATGTATATATGCTTTGGCTGTATAGTCAAGTCTGGTTTTGAGACTTGACTAACCCTAAGCACAACAGTCACTTACTGGTTTTGTTTAGACTTGAATGTTCACAGTTTGAGAAGATGCCTAGTGAGGTGTTGTGTGTTTCTGTGTGTATAACTCAAACTCCTAATAGTAAGGAATCTTTTAATTGTTAAAGAAAATATATCCTCTTGCAGTCTGAAAGGCATGGCCTACTTTACAAGCATCTAAAATTTGGTAGAACAGAAAGAAGGTTTTTGTAGTGTCAGCATTCTTCCTTGGTGCAGAAAGCCTCTTAAAAATGCATATTTTCTTTTGCTATCTATTCTTTTCCTATTTGGACAATACTGCCTTTCCTTTTGCTCTTTCCCTCCACATTTAGTGGAGCTGAAATGAACACTGCTGGTTTTCTGTTTGACAACAGCAGATTCAACTTACATAATAGCTGTTTCTCATGCCAGGACACTCTTCATTGATGCTGGTGCATAAACAAGGTCAGCTGAGTGCAGGGAACAGGGTATTCAACTGCTGCTGAGGAACTGTGGTATTTTTGTGGGTCACCAGAAATGGCTGTGCTGCTGAAATAATTTCTCCAAGGACTTGTGAGGGTTTACTCCTAGGTGCTGGAGAACCAAAAGCTATAGCTGTGCTACTGACCTAGGAGAGAGCCAGCCCAGTAGCACTTTATTGGTCCTCCATGCTGCCAAAACAGGGAGCTTCTGATAGAATGTGTTAACCATGCTCTAAGAGCAGTTGTTTGCTAAGTGTCCTAACACAAAGCAAAATTTAAGTCTGTACAGCCCTCACAAGCGGGTTTCTTAGAGGACACTATGAGTTTCACAAACCTAAATGTGGTGGCTAAACTAGTCTGGTTTTTTGCCCTTTGGGATACTTTGTTTCCTCAGCAGAGGCCAGTAAAACAAACCCATGCCATTTACATGCTGCTTATTGGAAAAGGGAATGTACAGCATAATACAGGGCTTTGACTCGTGCCCAGTGCAGCCAGAAGACTTTTCAGTTCCTTTCCATGTTCTTTGGCCCAGGTCCATGGGCTGTCCTCTCTCCCCTTGGCTGCAGTGCAGGCTTGAGTTACAGATCATGCTCAAGGCTTGTTCATGGGAAAGCAGTGCATGCACTTCCCATTGTCATTTGTTCCTGATAGGTTAAAGACATTTTTCTGCTTCTCAAGATGTTGTCATAAGAGTTTTTAGGGTTTATGTGTATTGTACAAGTTAAGAATGTTAAGAATAAAATTTACTAATTTTGTAAATTAGTTCTGTCCTTGGCAGTATCCTTAATCCCATTCTTCTTGGTGGCATCAGGAAATAAATTTGGCTTTTGGTACAGTATGTAACTTGGAGCAAGAATTAATCCTCCTCTTAACATTGTAATAACTTTAAAGAGCCACTTGCTTACCTGTAGTTAAAATAGGTCTTTGAACTGGAATCATTAACTTCAAATATTTAACAACTTGCTGCTACTTGCTTTTCAGAGGTCTCTCCCCACACAGTCATTTCAGAGATTAATGCCTTTCTTATTTAGATAATGCTATTAGCTTTTCCTGTTTCATACTGAGGAGTTTAAGCACTTCCCTTTAGAAGTCTCCAATGTCTCTACTTTCATCTTCAGATTTTATGAAATCTAGGGTGTCATTTCTATTTTTAGACTAATCCTTGAAGGAAGTATGAAACTACTTTAACTTCTAGGAATGATTGTGCTGCTGCACAAATATGGAGAAAGTTCAGTAACAAATGGAACTTATGTTCTTTAGCTCTTTTTGGGTTATTTTAGATTTCAGTTCATTGTCTCGGAGAAGTTTTCATGTTTTGTTTCAGCAGGTGATTTTTGGTCTTGTGGCTAAATCTGCTGAAATGTATTGAGTGAAGAGATCCCCTGTAGTGTTCTGACATGTTCGCAGTATTTTTCTGACCAGACAGAAAGCAATCAGATCTTTGGATAAAAAACTGCAGTGAGCTGCACCTCCTATCCCCTATAACTTGGGGAGGAAAGCAGGCTGTGGGTGCATTTGGAGGGCTGGAAGGGGAAAAGAAACCCCTGATGTCTCTGTGGCCTTAGTACAGCAGGGCAATGGCAAGTGCTGGTCCGACTGCACCACGAGTTTCATGTTTCCAACAGTGCCTCGTCCTTGGGGGGAAGAGTTTGAGAACAGGACAGGCTTGTAGTGTTGCATCTCGTGAATATTTTTCATGTCCAACAATTTTGGCTGTGAGAATTCCTGCATCAGGTATTTCTGTTATTTGCAGCTCTCACCAACTGGCATGTCATCAACATAGATGTTTGCCTCTTGTAGCAGGTATTTCTCCAGCTTACCTGCTCATTGTTCTGGAGAGCCACAACATATGGTAGTACAGGATGGGATGATTAAGTGAGACTTTTTGTGCCTATTTGATTACTTATTAGGAAAAAAAAGTCACTTGGGTCTAGTCCTGCAGCTCGTTTAACTGCTTCAGATGAAATGGCTTTGCCTTTCTGCTCTTGGCATCAGCCCCACATGACAGATGCCCATCAGATCCCATGACTGACCACTTATGTCTGAGACAGTTGCAACTATAAATCTTACTGTCACAATTTGAGAAATGGGAACTTTATCTCCCTTGGAGTGTCAAGTCCCACTTTTCCAGAAGGATACTGTTATTTATATCTGAGTTCAGTCTTTGAAATTATAACTTGCGTGTAGTGAGTTATGGAAAAAGTTTTTAATTTTAGTATCACTGTAGTCAAAACTGACCTCAATGCTCTGTATCGTGCAGTGGTGGGATGCAAGTCGTGCTCTCTTCTAAACTGTGCTTTACAGTGGCTCCAAAACCCACAAGTGACACCAAAATGAAGGCGTGCTTCAGAGCAGTGGTGTTTGGCATTAGGCTTACCATCAGGTTTAGCTGTTACCTTCAAGTTCCTCCAAGGATAGTTCAGAGCACATAAGTCCCTGTGCTAAACTTCTTAAGTTAAGCTTGCTATCCTCTTTCTCCTGATTGTAGATTACTGGTTTACAGTCCATCGATTCTTTAGAGTAGCAAGTGTAACTATATTTAATGCTGCTATATAAGGAGTGAGCAGCCCAACCAGAAACTCCTGGGGGAAAAAGGGTGAAGACAAAGACAAAGTGTGTTGAGGCTTGCTTACACACGCTACAACTAACTCCTATAATACCACCTCATTTATCAGCAGAAGTCAGGGGGATGTGGGTGGGTTAAGCTTTGGTTTTTAAATGTCTCCAGTACAGAAGATGCTTAAATTTTCATTTGCCAAGATGAACTTCCAACATTATGTTTAGAAATTCAGTAGTTTAATTGGATGGCAATAGAGATGCAATGAGAGAGATAGTATTCCACAGGATGTCTTTGACCATCTAATTTGTTCTTAAATTGTCTATATTTATAGGTTGACAATCTGTGGAAAGCGTACAAAAATTCCTTCTTTTAGTAAGAAATACAGTGGAAGGGGCAAGGATCTGCACAGCTCTGCTCAGAAGAAAACCAAAGTCTTGACACTTGTCTATGAAGTATCTTTCCTCCAGACTCAACATATTGATGAGTCTCAATCTTAATGCTCACAAAGCACAGCAACTATACAAAGAATGGTGATTAACACTACTGTGTTAACTGGTTAAGTGTAATGCTTCCTTTTTCAGCTAATCTGTAAATAGTGGGCATAAATAATAGTAATGTGCATTAGATATTGCATATAAACAACCTTTTCCTCTAAAATTTCATGTACTTGGTGTTTGAGAAATCCCTTCTTTGTCTGATACTGCTCTATAGAGAGGGGCATAGTAAATGGGGGAATTACGTGTCTGAAGCCTTGTTGGTATGTAGCTTTTGTTTAATCAGATGAAAGTTGCCTGTTATTTGCATGTTTAATTACAAGGTTCATCCTTCTTACTGGTCTGTTAAGAAAAACTAGTGGAATTTCAGAAATCTGCATAATTGAATCCAAAGGTGTATGAAAATGAATAGCCTTAAAAGAAAAGTCTACAGATTCTAGTGTGAAGCTAAGTGTATTATTTGATATTACTGGACAGAGAAGACAGCAGACTATGTGGAGGCTTTACCATCAAGTAACTCTTACTGATACTTAATTTTTATTAAGAAGTAATTTGGTCCTACAATTAAGACCTTGTAGAATATAAAACATCACTGTGGACTTCAGGCAAACAGGGAGGATGTTTTGGATATTAGGTAATGGTCACAGCTGCTTCACATTCTTCCAGAAATACTTTTCTGACACCTCTGTCCAAAAAGGATATGTTTATAGGTGTTCATAGTGTCTGGAAGGAAACTGAAGAAATAAGAATCTTTGAATTTTTAGATGGAGTAAAAAAGCAGCCTCATCAACTTAATTATTCAGTACTTGATACAGACAGGCTGAATTATCCTAGGTGGGTCTTTTTTATTTGGTAGTGGGGCAGTTTTATTTTTTGTCATGGTTTCTCCCCCAGCTATGCTTATGAGCTCCACATGTTAGCCTGTATTTCAGTGGCAGTGACTGAAGAACAGGAGCAGAAGGGAACTGCAAAAGTCCAATGGAATAATCTACCTTTAGGAAACAGACTGATGGTGAAAGCCCAAGTGTCACAGGGGCAGGGTTTGGGGTGATAACTTGAGCCTAAAGTGGTATTTTGGATGGGATATATAAGCAGAGTAATCACGTAACATATAAGAAAATTGTTTTGAGTTTTCCCTCACTTTGAGGAACTGAGCTCTAAAAGAACAGAAGAGATTTTGCCATAGTTGCATAAATCACAAGAACTATGACAAGTCACGAGAAACATTTTGTGTTTTAAGGTTTGCATACCTTTGTCTTCCTCTGTGTAGATGTTGATTTTTTTCTCTCAATTTCAATAAATATTGCTTTTGTTCACATTTTCTAAATTCACTGCTTGGTCTTATTCCTCTGGAAGCTGCTGTTCTAGAGTGGATACTTACCAACTCCTGTGCCTTTTTCAATTACCAAATAAAAATATACCTCTGAGAAAGCAATAAAACCTTATGTGTAGAAGCTCGCTCTTAGGATTAGGCTTGCTTTTCTTCCCAGTGTGTAAAAGCAGAATGTAAAATTAAATATTTCACTCTGAGATGTACTGTGCATCCATCTTGGAAATTAAAATGCCAAAGATTTAGGTCCTTTACAGAAAAATTCCTGTTGTACCTTGATTAAAAGTTTGTATCACCTATAGCGTTTAGTAGTATATATTAATGTTCTTTAGTGGGAGGACCTTGTTTCTTTGGAGTAGACTTTGCTCACTAGAATATTAAACTTTTCAGAAACCTAATTCTCATACAGAAATTAATATATTCTTAATACCTTCTAGTTAGTAATGTAAAGCTGTTTGTAAATATTACTTTTCACTTATTTGGAGTCTTTTTTGTTTATTTCAGGGTGCAGTCTCTGGGTCAGTTCAGGCTTCAGATCGACTTATGAAAGAACTCAGGGATATATATAGATCACAGAGTTATAAAACAGGTAAATGCCTCAGATTTCCCTTTTTAAAAGATACTTTAAATGAATTCTCTTGGGAAATACTTGCTGCTAGCTTCTCTGTGTTTTGTTGTCCTGTGTTTGTTTATATGTGCGTGTTTGTGTGTGCACATATGTAAAAATACATAGATGCATTATATATACTTTTATTGCATAAGGTAGTTTATTTGTGGAGGAAAGTCAGAACATATATTCCTTGCAATAATGATGTGAATTACAGTGGAAAACAAGCTTGTATTTTAAATTAGTTTGACTAATGACAAGTGATTATCTTGAGGTAGTGGATGGCTGTTTCATTTATTCCTTATAGGAGCTGTAGCTCAAGTAGCTCAGCGAAGGATTCGGCATATTGAATTGTCTGAGTTTTACCATATGAGAAATAGAAATTACATAGATTTTGGGCAAGTTGTATTCCTCTAGGTCTGCCAAATAGACAGCTCCATCACTGCAGCCAGATGTCAGACCCTGGTGCAGGCCAGGGTGGGAAAGGAGGAATGCCTGTTCAGAGTCAGTATAAACTTAAATACGCTTTCACTTTTCTGGACTTCTGCCCATATTTATTTCTAGTGGACTTAAACCTCACTTGACTATGCCATTTTAATAGTGTAGAAGAACAGAGGTGAAGAGATGATAGGTTCCTGTTTTGATTTGTCATATTTAACTTTTAGGTCAATTGTTTCATGTATGGAAGTGCTAGGGACAGTGGTAACATGTCTGGGGTGTAACTTTGATGGGGTGACCTAGTGCTGATCTATTGCAGCCTTCTTCTTTTAGCTTTGTTGCAACTGAGTGCTTGCCAGTGTGCCCCAATCACCATCTATCTGGGAAGGAATGGATTAGTGGGTCTAGGGAGGAGCTGGAAGCAGATCTCTGTGAAGTCATGGGGGATGCTTTACTGCCTGGTTTTGACCTTCAGGGTTTGTTTTGGTGATCAGAGCTAAGGCTGGCTATAACAAACCAGACTGTAAAGAGTGCTGTGGGGTGCTCAGTCATGTGGTGGTACCACTGGAGTCAGCCGGGCACCCCTGGCTAGCTGTGATTTGAAGGAGGGTTTAGGCTCTCTAATAGTGCCATTTCTTGGCTTTAGATAAACAAGTCTTAACGGGTTGCAAGAGACTGATCTTGATGTAGGAAAGCATACTCTAAATTATGAGGAAGAGCAAATCTTGCTAAACTTTACAGAGTAAAGTTGAGGTTCTAAAGAGTGCGTGCAGTAAATGTAAGGACTAAACCAGGACACACATTTATTACATTTTGCCAGTAAATTGATGATTTTTGTTATAAAACTTGCCTGGTTTCATTCCTTATGGTTTCATTTATTCTTCGACCTTGAGTGAATTTATGTTCTTGGTTCTTTTCCTTTGCACAAAACTCCTGCTTTCATAGCCTAGTTCTGCCTTTTGTTAGGTAACTGTCACTATGTGCACAGGCTGTGGCAGGTAATTTGCTTTTTTAATGTCATTTTTGTTAGACTACTTGCCCCATGGTTCATTTTACCCTAAATTTAATTTCTTCCTACTGATGCACAAAAGGAACCATTGTGAAACTTCCAAGTTCTTGTAACTGTTGCAAGGTAATTTAATGCTGGTTTCATTTCTTTGTAAGACAAGCCAGAAAGGCTAAGGCTGATTTTTTTGGGTAAGGATCACTTTTAGTTTTCATGAGGTTACATGTTTTTAGGACTGACTGTAGAACAATTGGGAGTTCTGAAGTGAATAATACTTGCAGCAATAGTATTTTAATTTTTTTTCTTTTCTGTTGGACTGTTTTATAAAAAAGTACTATTAAAAGACAGTGGCTTCAACTGTAGCTGTGTATTCAAGGTAGTATCTATTTTAGAAATTAATTTCCTTTATCAAATGAAGCAATGCTGCTGGAGTTCAAGCAAAAGATTACAAGCTTGCTCTCAACAGCAAAGTTGCTTATCTACCTGGGAAATCTAGGGGAAGAATTGCCCTTAAAGAAGCAGAAAATAAATTTCTTACAAGCTGACAGATGCAAAAAATACTCCATCAAATTAAGATACTCTGTTGTGAATTAGTTTCATTAGCCTGTTCAGATAATGGGAGCCACAAGTCCTGTAAAGCAAGATTATCTCATTTCCACACATCAGACTGGAGATTCACAAGCGACTTAATGTAATTTAAGGGGTTGGGAAAGGAGGGCAAGAAACAAAGAATTTGGGAATATTAAATGAAATCTTTTCTGTTCATATCTTAGCATCTGTTTTATTCAGATACAGTTCATATAGACTTCAATTCCTTGTTTTTATCCAAAGACTGTGTGGGATTTGCTTTTTGATATAGTAATGTTGCCCTAAGTAAGATGTTTCCTCTGTTTTGAAAGGAATTGTTTTTCTTTCTACATTGCAATTTCTTACTTTTTTGCTTGCTTCATGGTTCTGTGGTTTCTTTTTACTTGATGATCTTTGAGTAATAAAAACCCCACCCCACCTTGTATTTAAGCAAGAGGAACCTACCTTGATTCCTTTCCTAAATTAAGGACTTCTCAAAAACTACTGTTAGTAAGTTAAATTCTTTTTGACAGGAACCTTTTTCCTCTCACTGTCAAAATTACAAAAAAAGCACGTAAATTACTTCCAAATAACACCTCTTGATTATTCAGAAAACCCCAAACAACACCGTCACTCAGCTCTGGATGGTGTTACTAAGTAGCTTCTGTATCAAGACATGGAGCCCCCTTGCTGCTGCTCATGAAGAGGCACAGATGATGTTTGGCTCAAAACTTGGCTGCTTGAGAGGCTGCTGGAGTGCCTTGCCCTGGTGTTAAGGCTCAGTCCTGAGCTGAGCCTGTCTCTCTGAAGAACCCTCCTGCAGCTCCTGGCTTAGTTGTACCAGTACAACTCTTCGGGGTACAGCTCTTCCTGTTTGGGAAGCTGGCAAAGTGTCTGGACCTTGGAGTTGGACTGGGACAGGAACTGTGGCTAAGAACAGGAGGCTCAGGATGATGGAAGGAGTGCAGGAGTGGGGCTGAAGGCTTAGTGAGTGAACAAAGAGATGGAAGTTCTCTTGTGATCTTCCATTGTTTAGCACAGTGTCAGGAGCCTTACTGTAACTTACCACCTTGTCTGTAATAAGTATTCTTTGCTCCCACTTGGATGCAGGTGGAAGAAAGTATTCTGGATACAACAATGGAATAGATTTGTCATTAATAGGAGTTGACAATGAGCAGAGTTCTGAATATCAACTCTTTTGGTGTTACATCAGAGCAATACAAATTGAAGTTCTTACAGTTTGTGACTTACACTAAGGTCAGTTCAGAAAATAGTGTCCTTGGATCTGGGGAATTGGAAAAAGGCCTTAATAGCTCCTTTGGTTGCTCCTCAAACAGAGATGTCATGTCTCTGAAGTAGCTACTGATTAAAAGGGACATGGATAGCACAGTGAGTATGTGTTCAGGCCTACATTGTTATTCTAGACATAGGAAAACTAGAAATTGTGCTCTTGGCTGCAGTACCCACTTGTTAATGGCACTCAGGAGAACCAAGCATGGGTGCTTTAACTTGTGTGCCAAGTTTTGAAATGCTTTAGAAATAATGATGTCTGGACAGCTAGAAATGTCATCTGTACTCCAAGTACTAATGCTTATAAGCTTCAACTGTAAGATTATTTTTATGCTAGAATAATAAAGCTCAGAAATTAATACCCCCCATTCCTTGGGAAGAATGTGGTGACTGCAATCTGGTGATTGTATTGCCTTCAGAAGTCCTAGGCAGGTTCCTTATTTGTATATGGCTTCCAAATAATTAGGTCAGCAACAAAGATGCTGTTAAATATTAGGCCAGGTAACGAGTTTAATAATAGTGGATTAGTCTATATGCATGAATATTCTGTGAAAGAGGAGGTTTAACTTCTGTACATGACTGATAGCATGCTGTAAATCTTGTTGGGTGGTTAAAGATTTGTTGCTTTTTCCAGAGCTGCTTGTGAATTTATGCAGAGAGGAAGCTTTGCATACAAGAAAATGGCAGATAATTTCCATCCTTCCCTGGGAGTGAATTGCACAACTGTTGTTTAACATGCTTAAAACAAATAGGCCACTGAAAGTCACCAGCTGGCTCCCACAGACCATTACATTCTTTAGATGCATCTTTCTGGCTTCCTCAGTCAGCTGTTGGGAATGTGCTTCGTCCGCTGCTGTATCTCCTTTTTGTTGAGTTTCTGCTGCGTACACTGTCCTGTGTGCTGTCCTGGTCTGCCTGTACTGGTGAGAACCTGTGAAACACAGTGCTGCACACTCACACTGTGTTGTGAAGTGTCTTAAAAACACATTGGTAGGGTAATGGGTGTAAAATATAGTGAGTAATAAGCAAGCTGGAGTTGTTGTTGTGGAAGGTTTGAAGGTGAAATGGTTAAGTATCAGAAAAAAAATTATTAATGTGGTATTTTTTTAATAGAAGTGAAAACACTTTTTCCTTGTAGCTCCTCAGAAGTGCATCTGCTACTGGAGGAAGGACGTGCCTCAGTATCAGTGTCCTGTCCATTGCTTACACCTGCTGACAGTATTCAAATTTGAAACAAAGAATGGTTTTGCTAAGTTTGCTATCTACACTTTTAGTGCATAATTAATTCCATCTAATATTTCTACAGGGATATATTCAGTGGAACTGGTAAATGACAGCTTGTATGAATGGCATGTTAAGCTTCTCAAGTAAGTTAAATTAAGTTTTTACGTGTTCTGAACAATCTGTTTTATTATTGCTAGAGAGATTCTTTTGATAAATGAGTATCTCTAGCCATAGCATATAAAATAGTGTGTTACAGTAGTAGTAGCAGTAATGGTAATTGAAGCCACTAAATAGTAGCTCTAATTCTGATACAAAAAAACGTGTAGAGATGGAATGGTAGTAATTGAGCTGGCAAAAAGACAGACCTGCTTTTCCCTGCCACCACTATGTGTATTGCATTAATTGTCATTACTGCAATTCAATTCTAAAACTGCTCCAAAATATGCAGCCTTAAATGATCAAAATTCTTTTCAAGAACTTTTGCATTGATTTTATTTTTATTTGTTTTGAATAACAGAAAAATCCAGCTTCTAGTTGCATTTAAGATGTAGGAAAGAACAGAACTGAGTATCATTAGATGTTTATTTCTACAGTTAAGCAGACACATGGGACTGAAACTTTTAGCTATCACATAAACGTGAATTATATAATTATATGTACCTTGTCTTCTGTCATTGCCTAGTATACCAAGTGAAAAGCAGTACATAACTCACCTTGTTACATCCACAGTCCAGTAACTTTAATCCTAGAGGAGTGAAATTATTCCTGGTAACAGGATCATCTGCTGGCATCCCTATACAGTACCCTAAAGAAAGGAAGAGCCTACCCAAACTGTGCTGGGTGGCTGCTGCCTCTGGCAGTGGATGAGAGAGCTTCCATGGGTTCAGAGATGTCCTGTGGGATAAGGACAGAGGCTGTTTCAGCACAGTAGTTGACCTGCCTGTAGGAATTGTTGCCTTGTCCTAGGGGTGAGACTTGTGTAAACTGGGTCACCAGCTGCTGAAATAGTTTTGTTTCCTTCTTAGTGTAATCATGGGCATGTGAAGGTTTTAAGGCTGAAAATGGCAGGAATGACACAGAGAAATCTGTGTCAGGTTATTGGAGGCCTTTCCTATTGAGCGCGTCTGTAACCAAGTGCTCAAACCATGTGCAGTGATTTGAAACCTCTGTTCAAGTGCTGTGAACAGGTCTCATTTTCTGCCTTCAGAAAAGAGGAAATGGAGTACATGCAGCAAATGCCTTCCAGAATGTCTAAGAGAAGTGATGTGTTTGTTTATTGCAGCAAAAAGTGTCTGGAAACAAATGCACTGTGTGCAGAGTAGCCAAGGGGAAGATGTTCAGAGGAAAGAGCCCATGTGAGGAAGGAACAGTATTGTTACTTAGAACAAGTCCCTTTGAACTGGCCCAGCAAAAGCCATGGCTTGAAATGAGAGGTTCCTAAGCACTGGAAGATTTTTTCTGAAATAACTTCACACTGCTAGGATGGGCGCTACCTGCCCAAGTAGTTCTGAAATGAGATCTAATAACTTTGTAGTTTCAGCTGTAGTAGAGGATTAGATTTAAGGGCCTTTCAGTCCCTTTAACATCTGCTTTTGGCTTGCTGCAGGTGTTTTTGACTAGTCTCTTCTATTTAAAAGCTGATGGGGTGTCAGATTAACCCAATGGGATTAACCCCAGTAGTGTCTGAATTAATGGCCAGGCTGCTCACCACCAGCATTTTGGAACAAACAGTTGTTGAAATTCTGCTGAGCAGAAGCTGCTGGCTTTAGTACTTCTGCTGATGCAGATTACTTTTAACAGCTGATACAGAACTACAATTACATATTCCATAAAGGATTCACTAACTATGTGCTGAAAACAAGATGACTACAGTCTTCCTGGTTTTCTCCCCTCTTATTTGAACACAACTGAACTGAAGAGAATTAAAATCGCTCTTTTCAAATAAACAGCTTATTTTGTGCTGTGTTTAAGCAACACTTGATAGCATTGGGAATGTTGTACATTGCAGCAAGTTTTCATGCTGATCTCGTGGCAAAGTTTTTACTGGGTAAAAGGAGCAAGAATTTCCTACATTTCACCTTAAACTACAATTTGTAAACTACAGTTACATAAAGGAAATCTTTAAGAGGAACTACTGTTTACAGGTATTGAAAATATGAACTTAATCCATGGTCTCCCCTCCTGCTGCTTTTATAGGGTTGATCCTGATAGCCCACTGCATAGTGATCTTCAGGTCTTAAAAGAAAAAGAAGGTGTAGAATACATTTTACTCAACTTTTCTTTTAAGGTAAGTGTCTGTAGGATGAAAAGCTGCAGTTAAATTTGAGGCTTACTATAGAAAATTACTGAAATGACC
The DNA here is from genome assembly GCA_013399945.1 of Ploceus nigricollis. Taxonomy (NCBI): domain Eukaryota; kingdom Metazoa; phylum Chordata; class Aves; order Passeriformes; family Ploceidae; genus Ploceus; species Ploceus nigricollis. The sequence continues at coordinate 669,483 of VXBC01007391.1, forward strand.
CTCAGCTGTGACTTGGGTAATAATGGAATGTAGCATTAAAAAAAGGGGAGGAAAAGAAAACTAACTTTTAAGTTCAGCATTGAAGCTTCCCAAAAAATGCTTTTTAGCCAATACTACGGGAAGTGAATTTTTACAGAAGTGAAAAATTGTAGTACTTCAAATCTGATTTGACTAATAAAGCTATTGAAATACTTTCTGTTTGGGAAGCAATGTCACAGTATTTTCCTTAACCTGTTTTTTTATTACTCTTTTCAGGATAACTTCCCTTTTGATCCTCCCTTTGTGCGAGTGGTGTCTCCTGTGCTCACTGGAGGGTAGGTTTGAGTTGCCCTGCAGAAACTGTGCTTTGTGGTAAAAATGTTACAACTTGAAAAACTCTGTGCCTGCCATAATGTGTAAGAACTGACCTCTGTGGGGGGTTAACATCACTCTTGCTTCTTGTAGGGTGCTTTGGGTTGGTGCTTTGAAGGGGTCTTGATCCCTGTGTTGCCTTAAGTTTGCTGTAAAGTCTTACCTGTCTCTCTCTTGCTGGTAACACTGCCATAAAGTTTTTGTTTAAAAATTCCTTGAATGCTAATCCAAACCCGCTAAATTTAATTGAAAACATGCTCCAAATGTCATCTAAAGCATGTTTGAAGTGCTGTCTCTGGCATATACAGGTATATATCCATGGAGAGATGATTAAATTCACCTTCCAAGGCTTTTATGCATCTCCTGATGACAGGAAATGATACCTGCTTTTGAAAATGCAGTCTGTGATAGCTGGTGCTGATTCTTACATGATTTGAATTGCCATATATTCTTCTTTAATTCAGTAAATGGTTAGTGCAGTTAAATAGGGTTTCCAAACTAAACAAGCAGACACAAACACCAGAAAATCCATTGGATTCTAATTTCATTGTGCTCAGACTTCTTTTTAGAATGAAAAAAGGATGGCTTTTCAGTGGTCATTTCCCTCTGAATGTCATATGGATCTATGAGGTTTAAATGTCTTGATCATAGAGGAGAATACATTTTGGCAGTGGTAAATTCTCTTCCCTCAGTCCAGGTTTGGCATGCTCAGGTGTTCTGCTGAGTCCCAGTCAGCACAATCGATAAATGTGCTAGTTTAATGGATAAAGTGTTTTTGAAATTTAAAAAAGCTATTTACAGGAAAAAAGCAAGAAAAGATCTGGTTATCTCATATTATTTATAAGTGCACCTTCATTGTTTGAAATGGTGTTAAACTTCTTTACACAATTGAATTTTGTTGGTTTCTTTTAGCTACACGTCTGTACCATGTATATGTAGAGTAGCCATAAAAAGTAATTTTCCTTTTTCAATGGTCTCTGCAGTTGTGCAGAATAGCTCAGTCAGTTTTAAACTGGTTTAAACTAAGTCTAGTTAGCAAACAACTTTTTTTGTCTCACTGTGCTGATTTTCTTTGCCTAAGTAGAACATGGCTAACTAGTTACACTATATTACTGGTTAAAGGGCATTTCAGCTTTATGAACAAAGAACTGAACAAGCAAGGTGGCAGGAGCTTAAAGTGCTGTGAGCACTTGCATCTTTTTATAACTGCTGATGTCAAGGATATTTTCTTTCACATTTGTTTCTAGGTATGTCCTAGGTGGAGGAGCATTATGCATGGAACTTCTTACTAAACAGGTGAATATGAGCTCTGTTATCTGGATAATAAGACATGCCTGAAAATAATGAAAATAGGTGCTTCCCTTGAGTTGAGGAATCCCTGTGTGGAATAAACTACACACTCCAAAGGAAACATGATTGGAATTAAACCTCAATCCCACAAGATTTGCCTTGCGGATCTTGTTTGAGATCTTATTTTCTGCCTTGGATGGCTTCCAGGAGATGTGAGGAAGAGGAAGGGAGTGTGAGCATGTCAACTTGGAGCTCTCAGAATTTCTGTGAAGAGGGCAGTGTGAAGAGCGAGCTCTGGGGAGCAAGACACATTGTTTTCTTTTCCAGAAGCCTCTTCAGCTGCATAAAGTCAGCTCTGGAGAAGTGAGGAATACAGACGATTATAGTCATAGATGATTTGTGTAGACAGAGTGATTTTCTCTTTAAAATAAGTAAATGAATGAAGTAACTTACTTGCAGGCTCTGACAGAAACTCTTGTGAGCTGTGGAAGGTAAAGCAATGCTAGAGATGAGCAGAATTCTTACAGCTTACTGAATTGACTTCATTAGAGATCAATCTTTTCTACTTCTTGGAAAAAGGAGTTGTAATTTCTGTTGTGACACTGCTGAAAATGTGTCAATGCTGTAAGGATGGAGCTTTTTTGCTTCTGTCTTGCTGTATTTTGGAAATGTGATTCAGCCTTTTCATTCTTCTTACGAGTTCTTAGTACTAGGACTGTGTATAATTTTACAGATGTTCTGTGGAAAATAAATGTTAACTGAAAATAAGTAGTTAAAACTGGAATGCAGGAAAAAAATCCCAAAGCACATGTTCCAAAATAGATTTGCAAGGTGAGCACAAGAAGCAAGTACCTGTTGTATGTTAGTATTCCTTTCCTCCTCCAGGGCTGGAGCAGTGCCTACTCAATAGAATCAGTCATCATGCAGATCAATGCCACTTTAGTCAAAGGAAAAGCCAGAGTACAGTTTGGAGCCAATAAGGTAAATGTGCTGTGTTTCTCAATTCCATAAATCACTGTTGGGCTTCCATTTCCTTACTGACTCACATAGAAGATGCTTAATGGCAGAATTGCTATTGCAAATATATATATGCATTTCCAATTGGCTGGTGCCTGTATGAGTATTTTATTGGCAATTAAACATTTTTTATGTAATTACAAGCATATGAGGTGGATAAAGCCTTGGGATGGGCAGGGTATGCTTTTGCTATCCTTGTATTGGCAAGGGAGGGGAGGCAAGGAGGATTAGAATTGGGAGGATTTGGAATTTCTGGCTCTGAGAAGGGAATCTTGAAAGCCAGGAATGTTCTAACATTGTGCATGGACTTTATTTTTAAGCCCACAGTAGAATTTCCTTGTTAGAACTGTTTTTGAGTCAGCATGTCTAGATGCAGGTTTTTATGTTAGTTTTTTCTCCTTTCAGAATCAATATAATCTAGCAAGAGCACAGCAGTCCTATAAGTCACTAGTACAAATACATGAGAAAAATGGTATGTATATTCTTGCCACTTCGTTCTTGTCTGCACAGCACCCTGGGAATTGGTCTTTGCCACAGAGAAACTTGAAGTGACAAAGTGTCTTATTTTGGCTTGGGAAGACCATAAATGTTTCTTCCTTCTTTTCTTCTTGCACTAGAAAATCAGTAGTGCCTAAATAACTTGACTGCAATCATTGCAACTTTTCCAGTTTACTTGAATGTTGTGTGTGTGTTCCTGCTGCTGCTTGAAAGGCAGCTGCATTTCATTTTCAGCCATTTGATCTAGGAACTTCATTGTTACTGTAGCTTTAAGGATTCTTAATATTGGTGATGTATCTGCTGGGAGTTTTTCCCTTTCCATGAAAGATTTTGTTTCAATGTGTCAAGAACCTAGTGGAAATAATCATTAATGAAGAAAGAAAGTGGGGAAAAAAGACCTGAGACTAAAACATACAAGAAGTCCGAGTGAGGTGTACTAGCTGGGAAAGTATACAATAGAATAGGGAAACATCTCTTTTGGTATGGGCTTTTTAAAGTCTCTGCTGCATAAAACAAGTGTACAAGTGCTTCAGGTATAATTGAATTTACTGTGGCAGTATGAGAAGCCTGAGGCTTTAAAAGGTTTAAGTAGCTTACATGTTACATAAAGGTAGTCAGCAGAATTGGTACTCTGGTCTTGTGATGAGGGAGTCAGTGCAGTTACACTTCCATGATGTTTGGGGCTCTGGGTTGGACGCAGTGTCCTCCAGGAACTGAGGTTATTGTCAATGTGTTTGTGTGACTGCAGTGAGCACCTCAGCTTCCCTGCTGCTAACATGGAACATAACACCTGTACTCTTGGGAGGAAGATCAAAGATAATGACTTTAACATCATTTCCAATTTTACAGTATTTTGATCTTGCCGTTAACTGAGCCTTTTGCTCTTTTTGTTTGCTACAAAAGCCAGCGTGGCTGTTTACTTGTATGTGCTACAAGTGAGCAGTCCTGCCTCAGGAGCTGTACACAAAGCATTCACAGTACTCAGTGCTGCTGTGAAAGGTGTCTTAAGCTTAGAGCTGCTCTCTGGGACAGCACAAATAGGCCTTGTAGTCACTGTACGCACATTCAAAGGAAATGTTACAAGAGGGGCTGGGAGAATTAAGATTGCAGCTCTGGAGGTCTCTAGAAAAAGCAGTGCACACCTGATCAGGTATGATTCAGCTGCTAAACATGCCAAATTATGTCAGGAGACCAGTTATCTAGCTGACTTCTGAGCTTATTCCTCCGGTAAGATTTGCAAAAGTAGGATAAACCATTCAGTTGCTTGTGCATGCCTAACTCTACAGTACACAAAATAAGTGTCCCAGTGCAGTCATGTTTGTATGTCTATGTTTTAAGTAGCTTGAAGACTTGGGGGTTTTACCTCTCTGTGGCAGGCACATTTTCTCTCTCTCTCAGGATATTTTCATAGAGGAACACAGAGAGAAGAAAGAGAAAACAGTTTCTGTTTCTGTTCTTTGTTTTCTCCCATGTGGAATGTGTTTGGAGAATTGTTTACCTGGGATGATTGCTTGATTGGATTCTAGTGAAGATTGTTTGGGCCTGATGGCCAGTGAGAGCCAGGTGTGTCTAGACTCTCTGAGAGAAGGTCACAAGCTTGTTAGAGTTAGATATAATAAGTTGAAAGTATGTAGTTTTAGTATCTCCTTTAAAATACTATATTAATGTATTATAGTATAGTTATAATAAAGAAATCATTCAGCCTTCTGAACTAGAATCAGACATCATCGTTTCTTCCCATCCTGGGTTCACCTGCATTTTACAATACCTCTCTTCTATTAAGTTTGGTCAGAGCAATATTCCTCCTTCAGCAGTTTCCTCTTGTTGCTGTTCAGCTTGTCCAGCTCAGGATAGCTGCTGCCACAGAAATCCACGTGTGCACGCCCAAATACCAGGTTGGATCCTGGAATGTGCCACATGGTTTGTCTTGCACTGCTGACTTACTCACATTTAGGGCACTGGGTCTCGCTGAGCTGGCCTGCTTTAAGAGGGAAGGACTGAGCCAGGTTAGGCTTCCATCTCCCACAGGTGAAGAGTAGGATGGTCTGGACACAGCAGTGTTGGTACCTAACATGTCTCTGTTCTCCACAGGCTGGTACACTCCTCCAAAAGAAGATGGCTAATGCTGAGGACTGTTGTATACCTGGACCAATGTCAACAAAACAAGCTCTTTTTTATGTTTTCCAACACACAGACTCAAGCTATGAGCGCCCCTATAACAGCTGTACTGAGGACTTTAGCTATTAGATAAGTTAGTGGATAATCTGTCAACTGACACGTACAGTATAAGTTACAGCCTTACCATTCCGCTCTTCTTAGGCATCTGGACTGAGCAGTTTGGGCCTTTACCATATTTGTTCTTATGGATTAAGCAGATTTGGGCCATACCCTCCTTCCTCCCTTTTTTTAATTGAAAGCATAAACTCTCCCTGCAGCAGGCTATCGACTTACTAAAGATCATACAATAGGAGTGAGTTGTTCACACACTTCTGTGTATTTCTTACTTTTTGCAAAATGCAGACTGCAGAGACTTGCATTGTATTGTTTCATTTAAAGCGAAGAAGTTTAATACATTGTTTAATACTGTTGTAGGAAATGTCAGGTCTTGCAAATCACAGTAGTTTTTCTGGTCTAAAATGACAGCGTTTGTAGTATTTTCCAAATTAATGATATAGGAAAAACACATGTATGTTAAGTCATTAAACATTTTTCATGGCTGTATGAGAATATGAACTGTTTATTGGAAAAGATGCTCTTTGTTTAGATTATTTTAAATTTTTTGTTTGGGTTTTTTCCTTTATTTTTTTTCAGTTTTTTGTTTTTATGCAGAGCAAGGCTGTGCCAATAAAACCTTGTAACTAGTCACGTCCACTGGGGCATCAGAACTTGCTGGGCTGTTCCTGCTACTTGTTGGCTCAACCTCCTTAACAAGAAGAGCCACAATATGAAGCTTGAAGTTATTTAAAATACTAAAAACCTTTTTAGGTGTTCCATTTTATTAACGGGTTGTTGCAATCATTTCTAAACTAATGAACTTATAAAGTGATTGGCACAAATTGAGATGAAAGTCCTTTAATGAAAATTTTTTATATAAAAACCACAGTAAAGTACAAAAAAATGTCGTCCAGTTCAGAGGTGTAAGAAATGCTGCCATAGTCATGACGGTGGTTTTGTTATTGAAAGACTAATGGGAACTGTTCTTTCTTTATTAGGAGATGAGTCTGGGTCTGTGTACTTACACAATTTCATTGCCTTACCGGAATCGACTCTTATTTTGGTTGTAGTACTAGTCCTTAGGCGTGTGCGCTCCTCGGGGCCGAGCGAAGGGTGTGTTCCATGGATTAAGCACTTTCAGAAGTGCAGAAGCATGTTTTTATGGGTTTTTTTCAGTTGACTATCGAACTTGTGCTCTTTTCTCTATCAGGCGCCCGCGGGTCCTTATGCATTTGCTTCTAGATCCAATTTTTAGCTCGAAAGAAACGACCTGGGCGAGGTTTGGCGCCGCTCCCAGTGCGTGTTGTTCCCCGGCGCGCTGGGCGAGCGCCGGGGCTGTGCCGCTGTCCGGGCACGGCGGCGCTGGGGGCGGCCCCGGCCTCCGCCCTGCGGCGCATGCTTCGGTTTGGGTTCCATTTCTTCTGGCAGAGTTCCTTGGCAATGTACAGTAATTTGTAAACTTGCATCAAGTTTATGAATAAAAAAGCATTTTACGAAGCGCTGTGTCCGTGCTGGGGCCCGGGGCGCGAGGGAAGCGGGGAGGTGAGAGCGGGACGGGTCCTCCCCACCGCTAGGCGGCGCCAGTGTAGTGGCTTGTGCCCTCTCGCGCTGACCGGAAGTTGCCTCAGGCGCGGCGGCGCGCGGGTGACGCAGGGCAGCGGGGCCGGGGAGGCGGCGGGGCTATGGAATCCGCGGCGAAAGGCAGCTACGTCCTCGCCAACCTCGCCGAGGTGGTGGAGCGTGTCCTCGGCTTCCTGCCCACCAAGGCGCTGCTGCGCGCCGCCTGGTAAGGGCCGGGGCCGAAGGGTGGGCGGCGGCCGGCTCCGGTTGGCGGGGGCGGTGCGGCCGACGCGGTGTGTCCGTGTTGTGTTGCAGCGTGTGCCGGCTATGGAGGGAGTGTGCCCGGCGGACGCTGCGGACGCGGCAGCGAATCGCGTGGGTGTCGGCGCTGGAGCCGGGCCCCGCCGAGAACCACGCGCTGGTGCGCGCGCTGGCCCGCGAGCTCGAGGTGAGGGGGCGCGAGGGGCGGCCTGAGGGGGCGCGAGCTCCGCCTTCGTTTAAACGCTGAACGCGCTTCTTCCAGCCGCCCGGCAAAAGGGACGTGTTCGGAGGCTGAGGTGGTTTTGACAGTTGAAGTGTTGCGTGTTAATACACCGATCAAAACGCCAAGGATTTGCAGTTCAGGGTACATCTGTTCATCGCGGCAATCTTGTTAAGAGGTTAACCCTCATAGGCTGGGAGACACTGAGTAACACTGCAGGACTTCTCTGTCTGGCAGGATTTCTTTCCAGTATTAACCTGGTGCTGGGTCTTCACTACACAGAGATTCATGTCAGGGTCTTTAGCAGTAGATGGGGCTCAGCAGATCAGTGTTAAGAAGGACCGGAAGCACCTCTGCGCTATTTCCCAGCATCAGCACTGGTGAACAGTAGACGCCAACAACCATGAATGCAAGGAGTTTAGATAGTGCTAAAAAAAGGAGTAGAGCCATGGCCCAGTCTGCTGAGCTGTTCTTGCTTTGTGAGGTTTGGGTCAGCTTCCTGCCTTGGGCAGAAGTGCCTCTGGGCACTTCTGAGGCTAATGAGAGGTTATCTCTTGGCTGGCAGGAGCCTGGTGAGGGGGGAGGGTACCAGCGTGGGCTGGCAGTGGAGCAGGAGCAGTTTATCCTCGATTTCTGCCCCTACTTTCCCTCCACTCCGTCCTGTCTTATGTACTTCTTCACCTGTGTCTTTGCAGAAGGTGCACGTGCTGCCCCAGACCGTGCTCTACATCGCTGATGCTGAGACGTTCAGCGGGCACGAGGAGTGTCACGAGCAAAAGAAAGGTAAAGCCTGGACCTAACTCACTCCCACTTAAAGATACGCTGGGATGGGAGTAGGGCATAGTCTGCTGAAATGGAATTCTCCGTGTTTCGGTTTCAATGGAAAGGAAATGTTTTGCAGAAACCACGACTGCGTAGTGTTGCATTTGTGGTACGGAGCAGCTCACAGATCTGTGTTAATGTGCACGGGCGTGTTCCTTTCCCTTCTGTGGCGAACGCTGAATGTTTGCCTGCTGGCAGCCCTGTGCTCTCGGGGAGCAGCACAGACCAGCGTGCTGTTACCAGGGCGGCCACTGATGGGCAGCATTGGTTAAACAGGACGGTGTTGGCTGTGGGATTTGCTCAGAACACACTTCTACTGCTATCTGATGGTTTTTTTGTTTCTTCTTATTTTAACAGCCAGGAAAAGAAACAGTAAAGAAACAGCACTCGCACTTGAAAAGTTGTTGCCAAAGCGATGTCAGGTTCTTGGACTGGTCACCCCAGGGATTGTAGGTAGGAGCAAAATGTGTGGGTTTTTGAGAGGTCAACTTGAAGGTGTCATCTCCCACCTTGTTCAGCAGTGGTTTCAATTTTAAGGAGTTCACAGTGTCACTGCTAAGTGACGTGGAGGTTATTTCATGTATTGCAGTTATAATTAAAAGTGTTGATTTAATTGGGCAGGCAGCTTTCTCTGGCACCTTAATGTACTTATTGAATGTTGCTTGGGTTTATGTATACATTTCAGTCATATTGTGACTAACTGTAGAGGGCATCTTGGTATATGCTTGTTTGTAATGGTCTAGCAGGAGGCATATGCAGTAACTGGAAAATTCATGGCCTCCTGTGGCAGGCTTTTTCTCATGCTTCACTTTTATCATTAGAAAGTTGGTTTTTTATAGTTTCTCACATTAAACTCACTTCCCACATCATAAGTAAGGTATTTTGATTGTTGTCATTACCATATTTTAATATACACTCCCAATTTTTGTGTCAGTTTTGCTTTATACTGTCATCACATGCTTATAGGACACCTTAAAAACTTGGGTATGTCTGTGTGCCTGCAGAAGTTGGCAGGAAGGCTTGTATTGCACTGTTCTTGTTTTCCTAATGTTTTATATTTGGTGTGCCTGGGGAGATATGTGTAAATATATCCATGTCTCCATGTCAAAGCTGACTTCAGTGTGATCGATAGCCAGCAGGACTATGTGTTTCATCTTTCCAAAACATTACCCAAAAAAATCACACCAGTTTTCAATTAGATAAGTTATTAGGAAATAGATTGTCATGTTTTATATCACCTGAGCTGTTCAACCTCTTTCCGCCCATGTTAGTGTAAATGAATGTATTAGAGTCTCTGAACACAAGATGGTTGTTTTTGTCTCTGTAGTTACCCCGATGGGTTCAAGCAGCAATCAGCCTCAAGAAATTGAAGAGGGCGAAGCTGGGTTTGCACTGTTGTTTCCCAAAATTGATGGGGTGAAAATTCATACCTTCCATTTTTCTAAAGATGTGAAGAACAGGGTCTTTGATGAAAGCAAATTTGCTGAAGCAGGTATGTCATTTTTCTCTCCTTTATGTGGGCTTTTGTGAGGTGCTGCTCTCTGAAGTGCCAGTCTGGAGTTCTGAGTAGAACCAGCAGCTTCTGTACTGGCTCCAAGAGCCTCTGTGGGGCTCCAGCTGGTGACGGTGCATCTCTGCTCCTCCCAGTCTCTGGAGTACTCAGGAGAAGTTATCCTGAGTATTGGTTTCCCGTTACGTCAGTTACGTTCCAAACGGAGCTGTTCAGAGAGAGGTGTGATGTATTATTTGAGGAGAAACTAGGATAGTTGGACTTCAGAGTTCAGGATTTAAAAATAAGGGGATCAGTGTTGGCTTTTGTTTGTAGGTCTGAAGAATAACCCAGATCTCCGTGTTGTTCTTCTGTTTGGCTACAACTCCTGGAAGACTGGAGCTACTCGATTTCTTCATCAAATAGTCAATCCATTGAATGAGAAAAGTATCATCCTGGCTGGGGGACAAGTGGAGAGCTTTACATCACTGACCTCTGAGAAGTAGGTATTTTTTTCAAGGTAAATGATGAAAAAGATTTAACGTGAGAGAAACATTGCAGTTCCATAGTCTTCTAGTTATATTGAAAATCCCCTTTACCAGTAGTAAAATAACAATTTCTTCAACGGAAAAATGTCACAACTGCTACACTGTCATGTAGCCACAAAAGCTGGAAGCTTGATATGGCTGTGTTAGAATTTGAATTCTGGAAACTCAGCTAGGAGAAACCCAGTGAAAAGGAGATTTCCAGCTTCAGATACTTTTGTGTGTTTATTGCAGTCAGCATTTCATCTCTGGAGTGCAGGTAAATGAGTGCCCGTTGTGACGGAGCCCAGGATGTGAACATATGTTTGTGTATCTGCCTCGGTTTGGCTCACAGCATGGAGCAGTAGCTGCACACACAGCAAGGCTGTGCCCCAGGAGCTCACCTGATCCACCGTGGCTGCTGAAGGACGTGGCACTCCGTCCTGTGGAGCGCAGTGCAACCATGCCCGTAGCTCCTCTCGTCCCACTGGGGGTCTGGAGTCCATACTAATATCAACGTTTTTCTTGTATCTGATTTTGCCAGCAGCACCATTGCCCCAGATAAGAGAGCTGACCTTAAATAAAGTCACTGCAGATAAAGGTTAAGTACGTAACTACTTAACCCCGTGTGTCGTAGCTAACAAATTTAAAACAACATGAATCCGAAACTTTTACTGACTGCTGCCCTGCTTCGATGTTTAAATCCTCAGTGCCTTGCTTGTCTTAAGTTTAACTGATGTTTTAGTTGGAATTGCAGAGCTGTGACATACACAAACTACTGAGTGAAACAAGTTTATGGTTAATACCTAGTAATGAATGTGGAAGTTTTTCCTTGTGAAAGGTTGCTACACAAAAACATTGTTAAAATATGATGTCTTTGGTTTGCTTTTTAACTTTGGCTGGTATCAGAGTCACTGCAATGTCGACTGCATTGAACCTACGTCTGCCGCAGCAGCAGTTTAGTCAGGTGAGAAGTGGTCCCCTCAAAATGTTCTCTAACTCGGTGCCTGTTGCCTTTCAGTAACCACGCCCAGCCTGGTGACGCCTGCGGTGTGGTTGGGTTGGCTTTCAGCGGTCCCCAGATCCAGAGTGCCACTGTCCTGCTAGACCAGGATGTGGCTGATGAGAGGACAGCAGAAGCAGCCATGCAGCGTCTCAAAGCAGCAAACATCCCTGAGCACAACACCATTGGCTTCATGTTTGCCTGTGTTGGCAGAGGATATCGGCATTACAAAACCAAAAGGAATATGGAAGCAGATGCATTTAGGAAGTTTTTTCCAAATGTACCCCTCTTTGGCTTTTTTGGACATGGGGAAATAGGATGTGATCGAATAGTTACTGGGAATTTCGTGTTAAGAGAATGTAATGACATAAAGGATGACCTGCTTCATGGTTATACTACCGTTATGACTCTTATTCACCTTGGTTCAACTAAAGCAAACCAAGCATAAGTAAGGTTTAATGCTTCAGTGAGCTGTTTGTTTCATTCCAGAGCTGAGAAGTCTGGAAGAGTGGACATCTTGCAAGCAAAGCCCCTTCCAAAACATAGACATCATTTTGGTAATATTATTGAGTCTTGTAGTTGCAATAGAGTTTACTGTAATATCTGTGAGAAAGCCTTGCATTTTGTGTAATCCCCTGTACACATCAGAATTGCAGGAAATTATATTTGATGGAATTCTGCATTTGAAGAAAGCCTCTTTTCTTCCAAAATGAAAATGGTTTCTACAAATGGTAGAATATGCTGAATTGGAAGGGACCCATCAGGATTGTTGAGTCCAACTCTTGGCCCTGAACAGGACACCCCAAGGATCCCACCAAGTGCCTGAGAGTGTTGTCCAAACTCTTCTTGACCTCAGGCAGGGCTTGGTGCTCTGACCACTTTCCTGGGGAGTCTGTTCCAGTGTCCAGCCACTCTGGGTGAAAAACTTTTTCCTGATATCCAACCTAAACCTCCCTGACTCAGCTTCGTGCCACTTCCTCGAGTTCTGTCATTGTTCATGAGAGTGAAGAGATAGTGAAGACCACAATGAAGTCTCCCCTCNGAGATAGTGAAGCCCACAATGAAGTCTCCCCTCAGTCTCCTCCAGGCTGAGCAAACCAAGTGTCCTCAGCCACTCCTCATAAGGCTTCCCCTCCAGATCCTTCACTTCCTCATGGCATTCCTCTGGACCTCCTCTAAACTTGATGTCTTTTTTATACTGAGGTTCCCAAAACTGCCCACAGGACTGGTGACTGCCCCAGTGCAGAGCAGGGCAGGACAATCCCCTGCCTGGTCTGGCTGGTGGTGCTGGGCCTGGTGCCCCCCAGGACATGATTGGCCCTCCTGGGTGCCAGGGCACAGCTGGCTCATACCCAGCTTACCATTGACCCCAGCTCCTGTCCTGCAGCTGCTCTCCACCCTCCTGCTCTCCGATCCGTACACACAACCAGGGCTGCCCTGTCCCAGGTGCAGAATCCAGCACTAGCCATTGTTACATTTCATATGGTTGGTGATTGCCCATCTCTCTTTGTCAATGTCTCTGCAGGGCCTCTCTCCTTGAAGGAGTTGACAGCTCCTCCCAATTTAGTGTCAATGGCGAACCCAAACCCAAATACAGAAAGAAACAGTACTTTGATGTGCTCTATTTAAGTATGTAAAGCACTCTAGGAAAACTACTGATGCATTAAATCTACCATTTCTTGGTATTTATTTATAGAGACATGCAGAACTTTCCCAGAGTCCTATTTACAAAACTGAGCAGTTTTACTAGATAAAATCAATGAAAATCTTTAGAGAAAAGTAACAAAATACTTGTTAAATAAAGATAGAAGTATGTCAAACTACATTGCCTTCTATTCTTAGAGTAAAAGCTCTGATTTAAAGATGTTGCCCAGCTAAGAGCTCAGCTGGGCTCACCACCTTGAACTGAATTTCAGTTGCTTAACTGTGTAGTTCAGAATATAATGGTTGCCTCTTCTCTAGCGTGATTACAATCTTTTAAATCCAGAGTGCTTAGAAATAAGTCTATCTATCTTTACGTTTCTTTAGGAGGTTTTTTGCTCTTAAATTTGGAATTGTGGGACGCACAAGATCTGGCTATATTATAAGACTTGTGCTTCTGCATGTTTTTCCCATGCTTTTACATCAGTCACCCTGTTTTGATTGCTGCAGCTGGCATGCAGTATCAAGTAAGTAAATTCAGCATAGTCTCAGTATAGCTAATAAAATATTTGCTGCTTTTAAAATTCTTTCCTCCCTTTTATTTTCACTTAGTAATAGAATGACAAGAAAATAAGATTAATTTTGCACAATATCACCAGATTTCTAAATGCTAAATCAGGCACCTGGCCCATTTTCATTGTAGTAAAAAGAAAATGCTTATCTGTATGTTGTACAACAAAGTAACAATTTTTGCTTTAAATGTACCAAGGAAGACCAGTTAGCAACTTTATGGCCGTGTCTAGTTTAAACTTTTCCTGAACTTGGCCTAGCAAGCTTTAGTAGGGGTGTATCTGTCCTGAGCAGTAACTGTTGGTGTCAGTGTGTGTTTAGCACAGACAGCACTTCCCCATGGCTGTATTGATGATGGGTTTTTTTTCAGTTAGAAGACAGTGTGAGCTGTGAACTCCCAGTGGCCATCTGTGAATGGAAGATGAGTAAGTGTGGGTGTGACTTGCACAACATTTAGTTATTTCATTTAGAGGCAAAGGTATCTGGAAGTGGAGTATGGTTGAATTTTCAGAGAAGCCCCTTGGTGGGAGGTGACTCTTTTATTTTAGCATAACCAGAATGTCACATTTGGCCCTTTGTGTCTGCATAACCTTCATGTTTAACAGGACAGAAAGGAAATGTTTCATTTCTGTAATGCAGATAGGATTCCTGGTGCTGCCAGCCATGCTGAGCAGCCTAGGAAGGTTAACTGGTTGCTGTGTTAGAGTAGTTGAAGAGTGATCAACCACGTGTCCTCAATAACAGTGCAGACTCGGCCAGGAGGTCAGAGAAGTTGATGGTGAGCTCAGACGATGGCACAGCTAAACCAGAACCATTAGGGTGGTTTGCAGGGGACAGTCAGCAGGTCCTGTAGCTGAGGAAGCTTCAGAGGTAAACAGTGCAGGAAAGGGGGTGGAGGGGTGGGGGGTCTGCATCAGAATCCAGGAATCCTTCTCCCCAGCATGAAGAAGTGTGGGGATGAGCCCAAAATACCCTAGAACCATGCACATAGCTGGAACCGCTACAGTGTCTGTCCCAGGCCACATCATGCCTTCCATGTGACAGGGAAATGGTGTGATAAAATTGCAACATCTGTGATTAAAGTGTTTTGCTCTCCAAATTCATTTTGCCTCCATGCTGTTATTTGCTCTTCAACCACAACAACTCCTGAGAGAACCCCAAATATATTTGCTTACAAGGTACTTGTACCAAAAGGCAGAGATAATTGATAGAAAATTTTGCCGTGCCAAAATTTATACTTCTGTCACTCAAAAGAAGCAAGCATGAGGTTTTAAAGTGAGTAAAGTTACTTAAATGAGTATTCAGTGATTGAGGCAAATGTAAATAAGCAGGACTGCTCTAAACATATCTAAAGGTCTATCTGCAGTTACAGTGCTGACAGTAACGTGTTTCCAGCAAGAGAATAGAGTCCCTAAGTGACCACAACTGGATTTTGGTTTTGTTACGAAAAAAGTAGAACTTGCAAAGTCACAAGACCTGCAGGGAGGAGTGATAGTTTTGCTTACAAAAGGTAAAGACTTTGTTTTTCCAATGTTTTGAGTATTAATGTTTCGTTGCACATTTGTTCTTGATGCATCATTCAATTAATCTGTAGATTTCAAAAACACAAAAAATAATAGGCAAGCAGTGTGATGTACTGTACTCACACAACCAAAGTAGCAACTACCAAACATAAAGCTATTACTGCAACTTTTATTTTAAAGTTACTATCCAAAGATCTCCTCATTATAGCATGTTTCTGTAATGTGCAGTTGTAATAAAGCGAGAATAAATTGATAAAGAGGAGTAAAACTTTTAAGAACAAATAGGTACATATGATTCTGAATTAATTTTTAGTTAAAAATTTACCTCAAAACTCACTCAGTGAATTACCCCCTCTTAGTTTCTATTTTTCTTTCTAAAAATGGAGAACTTTTTTCTACTAGAAGTAACTCTGTGGTGGAGGTTCTTAGCTTTCATATCAGAAATTGGAATTAATTTTTCTGGTGTTTGGCCCCGTAAGAGAACAAGCAAAAAGTATTTGTCATTCAGATACCTGCTTCTGTTTTACTCAACAGAATGATACAGAAACATAACATTTGAAGTATAGAAGCTTGCACAGATACAAAGATCTTAAGTGTACAGTTAAGTGGTCTTTTATAGGATCTCTTATATTATAGTCTCTGAGCACTCTGCAAACATTAAGAAAGTAAGGATTTCCTCCACTGTCTGATTATTTTTCATGATTTCTTGGTCGAGAAGATTTTTTTTTACTTTATGAATCTCACGTGGATCTCTAAAATCCATTTAATCTTAGTTCTATGTTCTGCACACAAATGCAGGTAACACAGTTGTTTGAGGCTTATTATCATCTGCAGTTTTTCCTGTTGCTAAGCCCATTTCTCAGCCAGACACCAGCTTCAGGAGAGGCTGTTTCAGCAGGACTCCAGATTAGCCTTGAGGGGGTTCTGAACTGTAGGCTCCAAGGTGTGCAGCGAGCTAAACCAAGCTTACTTCTGCTGCTGGTGTGCATTGGTCCTGTACTACTGGTTTAGATCAAACAAATACAAGTTTAAACATTTGTAGGGCCTTTTAATTGATTATTCCATGCCTATCAGCACTTTAGGACAGTGTGGGATATTATTCTAAAGAGAACATACAGCTACAGTGAGAAATTGGAAACTCAAAGGAAATGCCTAGGAGAGGTTTGGATTATTTGGAAGTGATATCACCTGGATACTTATATTAGAATTATCAGCAGAGAAATAGCTAATTAGATTTTTTTTTCCAAGTGCTTTGATAATTTAGATGAAAAAAATTTATTCCTAAATCATTGGGATTTGTGCTTCTAAATGCTTTTGAAATACAATGTATAAATTGTCATCATTACATCTCACAGGTATATTCTTCCCTGAGCAGGTAGCACAAAATTCTGAAAATAAATGTTTCAGAGATTCTCATCACTGAGTCAGTGGCAGGTCATGTCACCTTTCCATGATAAATTTTCACAGCTGTGAGAGTTAGAAACAGCTTTCTTTGTAATAAATCCATCTTAGCTGAGTTGTCAATATGGCAATGGTGACGGCAAACAATAATCCTCTCAAAAGAGCAACTCTCCTAGAATCTTCAGAACTAGTGAAAATATCTGAATGGCAGCAAGCTCTGTGATGGAGAATGTACAACATAGATTCAAGTGATCCAGCCCTCTTAAAAAACGCCACCAGTGGAAGCTCACCCAGATTTTTACAGCCCATTGTTTGCCTGCACAAAAGTTTTAGATTAAATATTACTTGCATTGAGAGGATAACTTGAAAACAGTCTCTTTAATGTGCACAGAAAAAAGTTTTCAAATGGTACAGAAACTGACATAGAGGTGCATTAAAAAGTGTTAAAAATTGGTTGTGGCTTTAATTTGGGGACTGAAACCAGCGGACGCTGTTGAGTCAGGGATGGGATGAAAGGACTCCAAGTCACAGAAGGCGAAAAAGAGAGTTTATTATTAAGAAGTAACATCCTTTTATAACCAGGATTGCTAAGGTGAGACCTCATTGGTCTCAAAGTAAAAACCTTTCACACTGTTGGTGAACTATGAATAGCACACTGTGGTAGAACCTATCTATAAACAACATGAACAGAAAGAGAGATAATAATTGTTTAAATTCTTTCTAAGTTTCCCAGGCCTGAAGCCTGGGAGAATCCTCTGTTCTCTCTTTGGCTGAACTGAGAGCCTCCACAACCAGCAGTATCTTCCTGTTACTTCAGGTTCTGCAGCTCTAGAAATGGTTCCTGCTGAAAGATTTAGTGGAGTATCAGTGTAAAGATGGAACTGAGCAGCAGCCTGACTATTGGTCTTTCATAGGGTTTGTATTGCCTGCTCTGCTATCATGAAATGGATCTCTTGCCTTACATACAGATTATGTTGAACAGGCTACAGTTGCCAGGAGAGCAAGAACAGACTTGGATAAGCCTAAGCAGGTAACTCACTCAGAATTAATGACCATTTCTGCTGTGAGAAGTTCTATCCCGCATTTCTTCCTGGTTTTCCAATTTCAAATAACTGAGTTACACAATCAGAGCCTCTCTACAGCTCTTCAAAAATTCAGGGCCAGAAGGAAAATGTTTTCTTTTAGTGCAGTAAATTTGAAGGAGTTGTGCAACATTGACATTATCTTTAAAATGGCGAGTGCTACCAAATGGACTTCTCTTGGTTTTTCTGCTTAATATTTAACATTATAAATCAAAAGACAATGCAGCACAGAGAAATCCTCATTTTCTTTGAAAAGCCATTTGACTTTCTTTAACTGCACTTTGCTCCAGTGTTTGTTTGGGCTGCTAATAAAAAACAATTCTATATTAAGTAACATATAAGCAACCTCTTACTTATAGGTCTATAAAGAGATTTCCTGCTAATGGCTGTCATTTCTGCAAGTGATCAAAAGGTTTTTGCAATACATTATGAAGAGACTTTTACGACAAGGTTCTGGCAGGATAACATGATCCCCAGGCATAAAAGAATTTTTGCCATAACACTAATAATTTGTTGTGTAATCATAGTAATCGAGTTTCTTAGGAAATGAGTCTTTTCCAGTTTCTCCCCTACATAACCTTTCAGCTGGTGGAGAGGTAATTTCAAAGACATGAGATCTCCTGTTTCATGACAATGGGAGTCAAACAGACAGGAGATAGCCCTTACTACTCACCCTTTCATAAACATGTAATAATTATTAAGACGCCGGTGACTCCAACCACAAGATCTGATCCACTGGAACTGGAGTTTCCTTAATTGCTCACAGGACTACTTCATTAATTTTGTAAGCAATCATTGCTAAAGAGTGTTGCATTATTTTATTAAATTATATATAATGTTGACTACCCTGTAGTTTCTGTGACATTTTACCACCTGAAAATGAATTTGTAGCCTGATGTCATTTTGATTTGAACATCATAGTCACAAAGTTGGTGAACTGAAATAATTTTAGAAGCTGAAATGTTCTCAGGTGCAATGGATTTGAGGTAGTCTGAATTGCGAATAGCATTTCCTTCACAAATAACAGTGATTCATAAATCAGCTTGTTCGCATTTAAAATGGGGTCAGTTTATTCAGCCCCACTTTTTGTACAGATTGTTTCCCAAATAATGCAAACAAGCTCAGTAGCAATGAATAATTATTCCATATCTGTCTAGAAAGCTGAGAGGATTCTAAGAGCTTATACAGAATAACTTCAGTCCATTTATTTCTTATATCTTCTATTAGTATCTCCTTCCTGAATTGCCACTTCAGATGACCACAAGCCTTTTCCTTCTTGGAAACAGTATACCGAAACAATATACCAGTGGATACAGTATACCAAACTGTGAACCTGACTGTCTTATGATCAATAACACAGCAAAGTGATCTACCAGGTGTCATCTCTGATAAATTTTTACTGAGGCTGTGCGAAGTACTTCAGGTAACACCGATTCTGGTGTAGCTGTCAGTACTGCTACACATATCTTGAACTCTGTACAACAGTGGCCTGTCCCTATGTGGTGAAAAATAACTTTTATCTTTCCTAGCCTTTAAAACAATATTAGCAGCTTCCTTCAGCTTATCTGCTAAAGATTTGAAGTCCAGAAAATAACATGTATGATTGGTTAATTTGGGGAGAAAGTGATCTTCTAGTGCTTTATATAACTTAATCTCTGAATCAGGTCCTCTACCTGATTTGGTGCCCTCAGATTCTCCTTTCACATGCTGAGCACTAACTTGGACTCTGACCTCTCTGACAGGAGTTTTCAGAAGGTAATGAATTACTCTGGTTTGTGTTCTAGTGGCCATTGTAACATGATTTCTCTTTGACTTCTCACCTTATGCACTGTACCCACTTGCCTTTTCTTCCCCCTCCCACTGTGCTTTTGTCTACATTGATACAAAGTACACACTGCTTTTTCTGACACTAGAGCATGTAGTAGACGTCCTAGAAATAGGAGCTTATTCAACATTTTCTCTGCACCTATGTTTTTATACATCTTCAGATTGTTTCTTTCAGAGATAAGAAATCTCTGTTCTGAATTTCCTCTCCTTTCAATTAATGAATTTTCTCAGCTAATTTTCCCTTCAATACAACCTTATAAATCCCATATAATGACCTGCTTGGTAATGTGCCATTATGGAAATATATCTGATTTTTTGCTGGTTTCTGCCGCCAGTGCTAGAAATAAGTTGAAAAAAAAATTGTTCCGTTCACATTTTCTATGCCTCTGACTAACCAGACATTCTCTTTGTGTTGTGAAGGCAAAAAAAAAAGACATGGACCATGGCAGATGGCCTCTCTTTGACTAAGAGAATCCTATAAGGGACCAAAGTGTGGTATATAATATATTAGTGTGATCAACAGATGCTTATGTGAATAAAAGAAATAAATCTTTGGAGAGGACAGCATTTTTTCAGCCAAGATACCTGTCTGGATAATATTTTGTGTCAGAAATTGACCTGACGAACAAAATTCCTGATTTCTGCTATCTGAAATATCAACTGGAACATTCAAGGTAAGGTTTGAATTTCCCTCAGTAGTAAGGAAGAAAGCCAGACAAAATTAAAAACCATCAAGGAAGATGTCTTGCTTAGTATTAGGAATGTACACCAAACTCTGCCTAAAAGACTTTTTTAACCATTATCAATCTCTTTTCTTAATATTTCCCTTTAATTTAAATTAAATTTGTGTGCCAGGAACCTGGGCAATAAACTACCAATGGTACCTCGTGCCATTGCATTACAATTTTAAAAAAGAAAAAAAAAAAGTACGTATTAGCTGGGAGAAAGGTAGGGGTTTTTCCCCTACATCTGGTAAGGGTATCTGAAACAAGCCAAATTCTGGACATGCATCACAAATATAAATTTTGAAACTATTGAATCAAGACAGGTTTCAGCTCCTCTGGGGAAATCCTGTGAAAAATGAAAAACCACTATCAAAAATTCATAGTATCATCTCACGCTAAAATCCTGTGATATCTCATATTCTCTGTGCAGTGAAAAAAAAATATTGTATTTTATTTATTTCCCATGTAGTAAAACCCGAAATTATCTCGTGCATCTACCTGTGCATTATTGAAAACCATAAAAAATCTCACAGAATTCAAACATAAATTATAGTGATTTCTGTATAATTGATACAGTTTTAAAAGTACATAGAAACTCCAGTAAGTGCAAATCTTTAAGTCTTAGATGTAGTCTTCTCCAACATGTCAGCCTCCTGTTTCAGTCAACTTTCTTCTCTCATCTTGCTTAGCATGTCACCCTCTACAACTTAGATTCTTAGGGTTGTTCTGCATGTTGTTTCTCCACCATTCTTCCACTCAAATTCTTTAGGCTGTTGTTATTTCTGAAAAATAAAACATGTGACTTTAATTAACAAAAACTTCCTCCCCCACTTCCCTTGTGGAGTCCAGTCATTTAATTTTAAACTGTACTCACTGTTGGAGCCATTGCTGCTTGTAGTTTCAACTAGGTTGGCACCACACTCTGAAGAACTTGTCCTTGGAATGGAAACTTTCCTGACCATAAAAAACAAAAAGGAGACAACAGAGAGAGAGAGAAAAATACACACAGAGTGAAAAATGTTATCAGGGAAGAGACAAATTAATGGAATCTTTCCATTGGAAAAAGTGACATGGATCTTCTCCAATTACTTTCTAATTAATACTCATTGCTTTTGAGAAGCATGTGTTTTAGGGAGAAGAACAGGGATCAGAGGGCAGTATAGCAGTTAGAACTACATGGCTTTTGTCCTGAAGGTAATGTTCCTGTTTGTCTGATTTCTTAGGTCTTTACTTAAACAATTAGTAAATAGCACAGAATTATTTATCAATTCTCTTAGTGTTTGGAAATGATGTGTAATTTTCCACACTTTGTTGAAGAGAAGCAAATCTTGTAAATGGAGCTGATCATTTGCTGTCTAGTTCCCTTTCTTTTAATAGTAATCAGACATCTGCTCTCTTGAGAAGAGTCATGAGCTATTCTCTGTTCTGTCCAGTTTGTGTCCTGTGGTGATGTAACTCCTCCACAAAGTCTGTTGTCTTGGACAGCTTAAATGGCTTTATTCCTAGACCCTGTTGTTTTGGCTGACTGAGTTTTTGTTCATCAATATTACACTTACATTACAGGTCATTTGGCATTTTAGTAGGCACTTACAATGAAATATAGAAATTAATTGCAGATTTATTTTGGTTTCCCTAGGGTTTGCTCTATTCCTCTGAGCTATATGTGTGCTATTTAGGCTTCTCTATTGCTTTTAAAGAAAAGCTGGCTCATGTGGCATC
Organism: Ploceus nigricollis; assembly: GCA_013399945.1. Classification (NCBI taxonomy): domain Eukaryota; kingdom Metazoa; phylum Chordata; class Aves; order Passeriformes; family Ploceidae; genus Ploceus; species Ploceus nigricollis. The sequence continues at coordinate 691,220 of VXBC01007391.1, forward strand.
TCTTCTCATCAGCTACCTTTCTTATTCTTCTTCCAGTAACCCTGGTACTATATGTTTCTGGAGGAAAAAGACCAGATGGACCTGGTCTGATAGGTGAATTGCTGGAAGCAGAATATGCCATTTGTTCCTCAGTAGCAGTATAATAGCAGGGATTTTTGTACACTTCCCTGTTTTGCCCATGTCAGAAGGACAGGCTTTATCAGCACTGTTTGTTGGAGGGGGTGGGGGGTTGTTTCGAGATGGAGAATGGCTAGATCTGCGTTTGCCCTGCCTCCATGTGCTCTGCAGACTGGAAAAAATAAATCATCAGCTGATAAAAATGTGATGACTCAGTTAAATGTAAAAGGACAATTATTTCCCACTGTTCACCCAGAGCTTTCATGTGCAGCCCTACTCTTTTATGGATTACTTTCACTGTAAGTTATGATTTAGTTTTATAAGCAGAGCAATGCGACCTCCACCCCTGTATGTTGAATGGATTTGTTTTAGGGAGCATGAAATGCACTTGCACATGCTTGGTCCTCAAATCTGCCCCAAATAGCCTGAGAGGAAGAAAACTTGGAAAGGAAGGGAGGTACAATGATACAGACAAGAAAATAGAGCACTGAGTTCTATATTCCAAATGATTTGATGTATAATTTTAGGAATTCAGTTTCCTTCTCCTTAGTATCTCCTCTTCTGCACCCCTCCAGGTTACATTACTGTTTATACTAAAACCCCACTAGAACCCTCTGCTGGAAGAGCCATGGAAATGCTCGCTAACACAGTATTAGGAAAAAGGCTTTCTGCTCTCCGATTGTGGATCAAATGTCTTTGTTAATGAAGTGGAATAGTGGAAACTTTAGCACAGTATGTCTCTTAACATTTTAAACTTAATATATCCTGTCAGGAGGCCAAGTCAAAGATGATGCAAACTCTCAGCTAACCCTTATAAGCCCCAGCTCCACCCTCTTCTAAGATATAGGTGATAGATGAAGTTTGAGGAAAAAGTCTGGATTAATGACAGCTCTTAGCAATAATGCTCATTCACTCAGCTGAAAAGAGAGGAGTAGATTAAAGTATCCACTTGAGACTCCTCATGTGTTGGTTGCTTCAGCCAAGAGACAAGGACTTAGAGATGCAAAGTGTTTCATTTATAGATGAGTTCTCTAGCAGATGATCATCCTACATCAGCCTCTGAAGTGTAAAGGTAAGAAAATTTTAGCCAGTTAGGTTCTGTTATCTGTACTGAAGAAGTTGATAATAGTTTTATGAGATTTCCCAAATTAGTCTGGTGTGTAAGATAGGGTTCAAGGACAACTATGTTATAACTGAGTTGTTGCCCTTTTTATTTTGCTAATAAAGAGGCACTACTACTTGTTCTGCCAGTTAGGTAAAGCAGGAGTAAAGAGAAGTTGATGTTCTAACTGACTAATAAAAGAATTTTCACAGACCTATCATTGCTGGCACTCTAAGCTTCTCTACTTAGACCATAAAACTCAATAGATTGTCTCCAGCTTTCCCCTAATTTTACTGTATGAAAGAAAAGGGATCTTTTAACACATTACTCTGTGAAGACTTTTTTCCTTTTCTCAGAGACAATTTTACTTCTAAAGAAATACTGTCGGTATCTCTATGAGACTTGAATGACTTTTTCTTAAGTTAGTTTAAGCTGTATTTTGTTCTAATAAGTTTATAGTAATTTGCAAATGTTTTTTAGCGAACAACCGCTGTGGCATTCCATGGCTAAGCAAGAATTAATTTAATTAAAATTGCTAATGTGGGGGGTATCCTTTACAACAAGGGATTTTTTTATACCAACTGTTTTATCCAATGCTCTCTATCTCTTCTAAACACATTCAGCTGTGGGAGAAGCTGGCATTCAGTGGGTTTCCATGACAGCAGCTGAGGTAAAACTAGACCAGCTATTCCAAAGGTCTCTCGTTGAAAGGCACAGATCAGAAAAGTTGATTTGGCAATGTGACCATAGGAGCACAAAGAACAGAATTGCAAGAACCTTTGGTTATCATAACCAAGGAGAAGTGCAGAATAGGAGGAAAGAGAGGATTCTGCAAGTCTGTGATGGTAAAGAATTACAGGGGCTATAAGATGCCTTATAGAGACATAGAGATGCATAAACCCATATTATTGGTATATGGCAAAATGAGTTCTTACAAAAAGTGCTGTACTCTAAAAATAAAGAGGGGACACAGGTGCAAAATAAAGAGGGCATTGCAAGTGAAGATGATAAGTTTGTTTGGATTTGGTATAAGTGTAGTGATATATGTACAGCATCAAATAGTTGCCTCAATCCCAGTAACTCTTTATGTGTTTTCATTCCAAGTCCTAATATGTCTAAAATGCTACTAAAATCAACCCTGCAGCACTTGCTGTCTGGCACTGATGTTTGTCTTCTACTCAAACCTGGATCATCCTGGACAAATTAGTTAGCTCTCTGAGTTGTCCTAAATGCTAGTGAACATCTACCTGGAAGTATTCTTCAATTTCATTCTTTCCTTAGTTTTCCTTGTTAGACTGGGAGTGGTAGAAAAATTAGGAGCTAATGGCACCAGCTGCTTCGGTTACCAATTCAGTAGGAACAGTTTCTGATCCCTAAGCACTTTGTTAATTTAATTCTACTTCTCAGTCTTTGGACAACATAAGGTAGACTAATGTTTTAAAATGTTAGCACTAACTCCAGATGGACTGTAAAATCTCAGATAGGGGTGTACTATGTCTATTTTTTACAAAGCAGCTGTAAGTAAGAGCTTAGAAATGACACTGAGAAAACTTCAAGCCAGGATGTAAATATTACAAGCAACAAGTTGAGACATCCCCATTCATTATGCTGAATAACCATGCAACCTTATGGATAATTCATTACATACTTTTACATTCAAATAATTAGTACATGATTACCAGAAGATATTTCTACTTGATTGAATAGCTTCAGCCTTATGAATCACTTTTACCTGCAAAGGAAGTAGAATGCTCCAATTACAAGAACTCCTAGAAGAAGAAGGGAAGCCAAGAAAGCTGCAAACAGGTCACCTTTTGTTTGGGATTTGATGCTGGGCAGCAAAACTTCCTCACAACGAGCTCCTGTGTAATTCTCAATACACCTGGGAAACCAAGTTGTATTTGGATTAGATGGTAGCTTGTCATCTACGATGAAAAGCACAAAAGGCTTCTTCTGGGTAGAGAATTTGTTGTGACTCAATTCAAAGGTTATATTTGCTTCACAGCAAGTTTTCTTACAGAATTTCCTGTCACCTGGTATTTCTAGAACAAAGGTAATTAGGCATGTTGGGCATGAAGTTTGCATTCTGATCCATACTGCTTTTATATATTAAGTTTAATATACTCATCACTGACAGATTTAATTAATTAAGCCTACTTCTTTAGTGTTAACTGTGTCATTCCACTGGTTCTCACGCAGCAGTCATGCTTTCTTTTCCCTGTTTCAGGTAACTTTCTGGCTTCCTTTGTTGAAAATAGTAGTGTCAGCTAAAGAGATCAAGGAAATGAGAATTCATTGAGACACAGTACAGTTTAAACTGCCAAAGTCGTTTATGCAGTGTAATAATTCATGCCAGAACATGTTACATGCTAGGTAAATAACCCCCTCTTGGAGAGACCTACATAGAAGTCTGCTCTACTATGCTTATTTTATGTGTTGAGCTTCTGAAAACTTCTTCTGAAGAAAGGATTAAAACAAATATGGTATTTTACCATGGTAAAATGATATGATATTTTATTAAAAATAAATAAAATCAATGGCTCAGTAATTCACATTCAGCTAAAAATAGGTAGGTTGAAGCTAAACTAATCTTCATTTGTTATGTATTTTGCACTTATTCTGCTAAGTTTTCTTAAGGAATTGATTTCATTACAGAAAATGGAAGGCACTTCTTTCAATATCTAGATTCTGTGTGTATTTTTAATATGTGTAAATTTGCTTCTCTCTATTTGTATTACTAAAGATCTTGCTCCATCTTGCTATTTCTGGCACTGAAGTCATAATAATCCGTGACATAAGCAATTTCAGGCTCCAGCTGAGAAAAATGGGCTAAACTCTGCAACATACTTGAAGTTCTCAACTGCCATTGGCAGCTGCAAGGTATCATTTCAGATGAGGGGTAAGAAGTTGGAGAGGGGAGGAACTGCCAAAAAAGAAGTATGTTTAGCATATCTAACTAAGACCAAAGGATCCCTGTGAGTTTTCTGACATGATGCCTGATGTGGCTCCCACTACACTTTCTGTAAGTTATGGACCAGTATTTCAGTACTGGTGGCCTAAACCACTGCACAAACAGTTGCTACCCTTTTAATTCTTTGTCTTTGGAAATATAGAAGATTTAGACACTAAAAAAAGACATCTAATTATCATCATATATTAAAGCTATGCAACTGATCAAACAGACAGCATTTACTAAGGACAATCTGAGGCTTTTCAAAGTCATGATGTTTCACGGCTGGGAGAAGCAAGGGTAGGCAGACTGCTCTGATTGCTTGAGATAATGTTCCAGATATTTATTCTAAGTGTAGTGGCTTTTCAGTGGCCTATTTCTGAAATACTGTAGAATACTTTAAGAATAGAAGTGTAGTTTGAGTGGGGCATTGTTCTCTAGCAAGTGAGAGAGAAATGCTTTGGAGAGCTGAATAGAGTAACAGGGAAAGAAAATGGAATAAGAAATTCATAGGAGTATTCTTGAATAGCAATGAAAACTGGAGAATAATGCAAGGCTAAAATGATACAGGAAGAAAAAAATAGGTTTTGGCATCAAATTAAGGCTCATGGAAAAGTTCTAAAGAATGAGTGTAAAGGGAGTAAGTCAGTAGCCTAAAGAGCAGAATATAGCAGGAGGAAGATAAGATAGTCATAGCTGCAGAGAGCTGCATAGAGGCTCAGGTAAAGGGTAAGGGTTACTGAACTGTTGTGATACAGGAGAGTGAGCTGGTGTGAACAGTGCACGGAAGGTGTATTCACATTCTGCAAAGACTGTAGGAAAAGAATTGGGAATGTGTTGACAGCACAGCAAAAGGGTCACTAAGATCGTAGCACTTCCTACAAAACAGAAAACAGAACCAGATGCTTAAGGTAGTCACAAGTCTTTAAGAGGGAAAAGAGCTTGAAGGCCTAAGATGGTAAGGGGAAAACTGTGGTGATATGAATCCAAGGTTATAGCAAAAAGAAAAAAAACCTATACTAAAGAAGCACATGCCAAACTTAAGACATCCTGGAGGCTGAACCTATTAATTCTGCGTGGTTGTAACAAAAACAAGTTGTAGAAATATGACTAGCTAGTTTGATAGTATCTGTTTAACTGTGAGCAATGCATTAGGGATTACAAAACTACTCATCCACTTTCTCTAGGCTGGCCTGTTGACACACTTGCTGAAAGTGATTCCGTGCTATCTAGAAAATGCTGTCATATAACCTAAAAAATATGTAGGTTTTCATAGAAACAGGAAAATTAAGATGAAGTATCTTTGGGTTACATTTAAATAATAAAATTATAGCTGATGTGACCAAGCTGTGCTACAGTTACAGCATTTCTGAAAATCCAGATGTTCAAATATTGGTTTGAACAAGCTTTTATGAAGTCACCTTTCCTGATGTACAAATAGGTAAAGGCCTATATTAAAGATAGAAGCAACTCATGCTTTAGGACAACCAGGAAACGTTTCTTTTGCAAGTCCTTTGCTAAAATAGGTGAGAAAGAAACTAAGCATACTTCAGTAATTAGCAGTGGAATTCTCTCAGAAGACCTGCTTATCCTGTTGCACCAGCAAAGCTCTAATAATTTCAGTGGAGTTACATTGCAAGCAAGACAGAAACATGGTCTCTAACAAGCACGTGGGCTGTGCACATAACCCAGAATGATGGTGTCTGTACAGCATCTCCTAGAGGCAGTCAGCCTTACTATATACAGCCTTAAAAGCCAGTAGCAACTCCGTTTATGGATGCCTAAAAGTAGCGCACAAGTTAAGAGCAGTTGTCGACATGGCAGGCACTGGTGCACCTGCACTTGAATGAGTTGGGGCAAAGCCCAGAGGAGCCTGGTGCAGGCTGTAGTAAGGAGGAGCTGCACTCACTGAGTTTCTGTTCCCTGGCCAGGTGTTGCTGTTGCACGTCACCTGCATGCTGTTAACCTGCTATTGCTGCACGTGCCCGGTGCTGCCTTTAAACAGCCCTACTATGCAGCATTCCAGAGCTGATTTTTCAAATGGAAAAAAGGTCTTTCCCCCTCTAAGAAAACTGAATTTCTAATTCAGAGTTGAAAGACAGCAGCCTTCAATGTTTGAGGAAAATCTGTGACTAAAACCTCCCATTTTCAGCTGGCATCCAGATTTCTGCTCTCCTAGATGGCTGCACACGCATGCACACACACCCACACCTCTTGTCAGATGAGATGAGCCAGACTTAACTGTTGTATACAAATGTCCTATAGGAGCTCCAGACAAAACACCAGCATATGGAAAGAAATCCATAGAATCTTTCAGCACGGGGTATTAATCACATCAGCATCAATGCAAGGTGGAAGAAAATAGACTGCATTGGATAAGATGTCAGGAGATGGCCAGCAGGTCTGCAATCACATAGATCCTTTAAAATCTGATTAGTAACTAAAACATAATGGTCCTGCAGTAACACGGGCACTACTGCTGTCTCCTTTCAGATGCTGTTTGTTGGACAGTGCAAATCATCCTATGGCACTGGGATTTAGTAAGAAGGTAAAGTTTCTTTTTTTGCCAGACTCTAAGGTGGGCATCATAAGGAAGTATCTGACAGACTGTAAAAGTAGGAAGTAGAATTTGAGTCAAATATGCACACAGATTCTCATTGCTTTGCATTATACTATCAGGGTGTTGACTTTAGTTTTCATTTAGTCTTCCTTTAGTCAGGAAAATTTTGGATACTTCTTGGTATAAAAACTACTTCCATGTAAATACAAAGCTCTGAGCAGAAAAAGACAAGAAATTATCTGCTTGTCAATGCAATTCAGATTACATGGCTGATAACTTCAAAATCAACATAATCTTCAGTCTGTAGCAGACTCCTAAAAGTTGTCCTAATACATGCAGTCTAAGAACATCTAGTAAGTATGAAAAAGAATTTAGAGCCAAAGTGAGTAAGCAATGGCAAAGTTAATTGGACAACTAAGCAGCTTTTGAAAACGTTTTGCATTTAGACAAGTTTCAAAACTGTTACTCTCTATACACGGAGAGTAAAACGAAATGCTCCCACTGGAGAGAAGTTGAAAGAATGGGTTATTCTTTCCTAAAAGAATGGCTTCTTCTCCCCTCCCTTAGCTATGTGTTTATATGGGACGGTTTCCCTATCTGGCAGTTATATTAATTTGGATTGCTGATAGTTTTCAGACACATAAGAGAGTGTTGCAGTTTATATTTTATGTCCCATTAAAAAGAAATCTTAATTATTGACTCTTTTTAGCTATACTTTTGGTGTGAATTCTAACTTTTGTTACTACCTTTCAAGCCAAAAGCAGAATTGAAAAATATTAATTGGACAGTTTGATTTCAGAAGAGCCTGAGGTACATTAAAGTGTATTTTTGGAGACAGAGAAAGAAGAAAAGCCCAAATGACTGTGAAGCCCCTCCCAGGCAACTTGCAGGGTGCATATTCTGAAGGCTGAGAGCACAGCAAGTGTATGACTTGTGGGGATGCCTGAAACGGGGAATGAAGGGCCCATGGCAGAGAGCCAGGCAAGGAGGGAGTATACAGAAAGTGGTAGAAGGAATTTGCATGGGATTTACTGGATTACCATGGGAAAGGTGGAGGAGAGATTCCATCAGGATGGCAGCAAAGGAAGGGAAAAAGGAAGAGATATCCTTGAAGATACACAGGAATTTCAGGGAGGAGATTTGCGAGGTCTGCCTGTGTCTCTTGCAATATTAGCCCTCAGCAGAGTAGGATCCCTGTCCCAAAATGAGAGCATTCACTGTTGATTTCTGTGTGTACTGCCCTCCAAAGCAGAGCTCTGTGCATGTTGTCTTATACCATCTGTATTTTGCTTGAAATACAGAAAGAATGCTCTCGGAAATCTGCCAAGTGTAAAAAAAATGGGAGTACCAATGCTTCCCCCCAGAAACCAAAATCTTCACTTAATTCTGCAGTACATTAATTAATGATTATGGGACAGCTGTGCATCAGGTGCTGAGGCAAACAGCTTTCCACCTTGTGTTTTATATGCACCTGAGGCAGCTGCTTTTCCATCCTCCTCTGTCCTGCTGCCTGTTTGTTTGAGTGTTCATTTGAATGTTCTTGGGTTTGAAGTGCATCTGGTTTATGGTGACAGGTGTGCCTTTTACTGCTGAGAACACGAACTCCTGGTTGGGAAAGCAGTGAGGGAAGATGGCAGCTGAGCAACCACATGTTTTGACAAGTCAGCTGTATTTAAAATCTGCTACTGTTGCACATGGAGGGGGGGTCAAGTAATGTTCAACAGATATTAAATCTCTGCCTTGTATATATCTATTTATAAAAAAACCCTGAAATTCCAAAGGTAAAAAGCTGCTCTTCATTTTTAGCATGCTACAAAACACATATTTCTAAAGAATGATGCATTTTTCTTAGTCACATGGTGAAATTACTTCCAGTGATGTTACATAGAGTCATCTGGACTAATTCTGCTGAGCACAACACATTTGTGTGTCTAAGTACCATGTCAAGGCAAATGTGTTTTAAGGTATTTTTACAGTTTGCTAGTCTGTTCTTCCTCCATCTCCTCCTTTTAATTAACAATCATTCAGCCCTTGATTCTAAAAGTGATTTGAGTTTTCTTTCAGTAGGACATGATCATTTGAGAACACTGGGGAGCTTTGGGTGGGATTTGGCAGAAACTTTCATCAAAGAAACTGCGCAACTGTGTAATGATGCCAGTCATGAAGTTCTAAAGCACCAAATATTTTCTGAATTCTGCTGAATAGTGATGCATTTTTTCTGTTGTTTCTATTCACATCACTGCTGATTACTAAGATATCTGTGTGTAAACAAAACCTTTCTCATCTATAATTAGCCTTCTCTGACTGATTAAGGAACATGCTTAGAATGAGGATGTGCTTAAATAGAATGCTGCTATTTAAACCCATCTAACTTCATAATCAACCACTAGATACAGAAAAAATAGTTGACAATTTAAATGCTATAAGATTGCCTGAGTATAACAAAAATGCTCTTAAGATGTTACTTTTCTGCTTCAGCAGATTATAAAATCCTATAGTACCTGAAAATTACTTCATTTGTAGCTGTTAAAGTGGAAATTATCTATGCTGACTAGTTTGTGCTCCTGAAGAATGAATTTTTCTAAGTATTTGTTAGTTCATATTTATAGTCATTACATTGAATACATCTTCCTTGTTACGCAGTCCAGCAGTAGTTGAGAGGGTGCTTTGAAATTGTGTAACTGCTGCTCTTTAGTTTAACCATTCATTTTTCATTTATGTACAATAATACAGGATTCCTTCTAGGAAAAAAAACCCCATGTATTTCAAAATGTTTTACTTTTTTTTTGTGTAGTATTCATTTTATGTTGCATAAGCTTGCAAGGTTTAGCACATAGAATAAATCATCATACAGCACTTCAGAGCTTTAATCTCACTTCTGGATCTGATTCACCATGACACTGAACAATGATAGTGATATGCTGTGTATATTTTTCAATTAGCATTTACCACAAAATTGCCTCTTTTCTCCCTGTCTAACTAAATGAGTTTATGTGCTTGAGTTTAAGTATTTAGATTGAACTGTCCCAAACAAAAGGAAGTAATATTTTAATTAGGCATCTGGGAAAAGATGTTGTTTTGTTCTTCAACTGTTTTATCCAGTTATCATTAGTTATAGCTCTAGGCAGAAGAGGAAACAGAAGTTGCCACGGAAGAAAAAAGACAATATCCTTAAGTGTATCTAATATTTGTCTGAATGCTTATTTTTTGTGAAGCAAACCCATTAAATCAACCATAATTTATTCTGATGAATGATAACTCAGAATTAGTAAATGCAGGACCATGAAAAGTGACAGTTTTATTTAGCATCTTATGTCTTGTTAAACTAGAGAGTAAAAAGATAGGGCAGTATTTATGCAGGAAATGTATCCACATGCAAAACCAGGAACTGCTTCTTTTCCAGTTTGCTACATGGGCTTCAGAAGGAAGAATGGTTCTGTTATGGAGTAGTGTAAGAAGTATCTGTATTTGCTGCCTTGATGCTTTTTTATCAAGTAATCTTTGGCTGTCACTATAAAGCTGCTCTTAGAGTATTTCAGCACGATTCAAAGAACACAGTAAGTCTTGAATTACATTATTTTTTCCCCCTTAAAAGATTATATTATTTTTTGTGTCTCTGCATTTTGTTCAGGTCAGGCCATTTTATATTACAAAGATTTTTGCAATATAATTAATTTGTAAGAAAAACTGTACTTTGCCTTTCTGAATGCCTTTCCCACAGTCTATATTCCATGAGGCAAAGGGTATTTTGTTCTTTCTGTATTGTAATGAGGAAATATAGCTTTAATTATAGATATAATCCTGAATGCATATGTAACTGAATACTGTTCCACCTGACAAGCAAGTATACACCAAGTATACACATTTGTTTTTCTCATATTGCCATGTCTCTGTAAACTAGGTAAGTAATAAGTAATTGGTATTTTCTTTTAGATAATGCTTTAGCAGTGATTCCTTAAAGAGGGTAAATGGAGAAATAGTCTTTAGACAGCTACTGTCCAATACTTTGACACACAAACTTTAGTTTCACTGACCTGCAGAATGGACTGGGTACAGTAGGAATCATATAACAAATCCCTCCATTTAGACAAAAAGATCCATAACTGGTGCCACAGAGTTCTTCATGATCTTAAAAATAAGACCAAAACAAACACTGAGAAAAATATACTTCAAACCAAAAAACCACAAAAATAAACTACCACACAAATGAAACCAGCCTATGAGCAAAAAAGGTATAGGTCTTGCCTTCCAGGCCAGCAACGCAGAGCATGGTTTTGCAGAACAGTTTCATGTAACAATATGCAGAAAAGATCAAAAATGTATCACCATATCAGATGTGAAACAGCTAAATTAGATGAGTAAATCAAACTCTCTCTTGCAGTGAGAAATTCTCCATTACTTCCTTTGCCTTTCATGACCACTCACCATAGTGAGTACAGTGATTCACATGATGACCTACGTGAAGTCTGGTTTGTCCTGTTCCAGTGGCACAAACTACCTTTATCTTAACTAGCTTCTGCAATAGAGTCAGTCAGTCCAGATGCACCCAGTTCCAGGTAGGGGCCAAGACATTCTGGGACTGCTCTGGGCTGCATTAAAGCTGAACTGTAGCACACTGGGATACGCCTGCCTTTCCCCACCCCAGTTCTTCATGGCCAAACCAGGGCACAGCCTGCAAGCACCCACTTATGTACAGGATTGCTGGCTACAATATCATCTCTACAGATCTCAAAAAGGCTTTTTCCTAACTCAGTAGGCTTCTTAGATGAATTCTTAATGTGTTAAACATAATTAGGCATTCTAATAACACCCCAAATACAGGACATTAATGTTAGCACTTGTAGCAGCACTTGTCCATTTTGTGCTTAAAAAGCACATCTAACTGTACCACTTCACACTTCCTGAAAGCAGTCTAAATTTGGAAGTTGGACTGAATATATTTATGACACATTTAATGCATCAGTAACTCATTTCATATATATGCATCTAATATTTTTATGTATTTCTTCCATCTTATGAAACCACAGTATCTCAATCAAAACTAAAATAGACCAGTCTTCTGACATCACAGGGGTGATAGTCATGTGTTAACCTCACACTTTTGGTGTTTTTGCTGTTATTTCTCCCAGAAGTTCTCAAAACCAGAATTCTGCTGTGTCACTATTTATGTATAGAAGACATGTTCTATACATAACACAGAGTTAAGAGGAATCAAGATTTTAATTTCTTATTTTTCCTTCAAGAAAGAGAGTTAGGGTTCCCCTTTATTCATGCAGAAAAAAATGTAGGAAGTGCAGCTGTAAGACATTCTACCCTAGGGAGACCTTCTACAACTTCTTATCTAAAATAAGCCAGGCTTTTCTAAGAGTGGCAGAAATGCTCAGCTACTTCTACTTCTGTGCAACAAAACTACTGTGCATCCTGCTATCCTCTAGGCCAGCTCTACCAATTCTACTCTCCCTTCTTTTCCTACATTCTTCCCTTTCTATGACAGCATATTGATGTAGAAGTGTGAGTAAAGTCCTTACATTATTTTAAGATGAAGACAGTTATACCCCAGGGCCCAAGAGGAATTCAGTTTCATGTTCCTGTTACTGAAGTGCCAGCATCCAAATGGTAACTGGACCTTCTTGCCTGTGTGCAGATAAATTAGGAAGCTGGAGGAGGGGAGAAGAAAGGCTGGAAAGATTGTTCATTTTTGACCTTGTTGCACAGAAATGTGTGTTGTGTCCTACCTTGTTAGAAGTTAAATGGAAATTTATTTTAACTCTGAAGCTTTCTGTGCTTGTCTGCTGGCAATTCATTTACTGGAAGTTCACAATTAAAAGACTTTTTAAATTATTTTGTATGGGTAACTGTACAATTGCAATAGGAATAAAATGGGAACGGGGGAAAACAAGGACGTTTTTAAATAAGAACTACACCTTAGTTGATTTTAATCTGTTCAAACATAACAGTGGACCTCCTGTGAGAGTGGAATTCAGTTGAAGGCTACATCCTTCCTTAAAAGAAGAGAAGGCACTGAACACATCAACAGTGTATCAGAATATCTATACAATTTTAAGAATCAAATGAGGAAAACAAAACTCTCAACTTTGACCTGCTTTCAACTCTGTTAAGTGTCTGAGGGAGTTAACTGTTGAAATTCTAGCAGACGGAAAAGTAAGATGATAGAAGGCAGGCCCCGCAGAAAAATCCTTTTGAACAGCTCATGGAAAGGTTTCAAAGAAATTCTCATGAGAATTAATGAGAATTTGTTAGCCTCCTTAAAATCCTGCCTCGTTGGTTCTGTTTCTTCATCTTTATGCAGAAATAGACCTGTCTCACACTGGCATAGGGGCAGAGTACTGAAGAATGCTAAATGCCTCGAGTCATTCAGGCCTTGGAACATTTGGGAGAATGAACACTGTTAAGGTGTGATCTTTCTATCAAGCACCAGCTCTGCAGCCCAACCAGACATTTCTATTCTGGCAAAATACCTCAGGCACCTTCTCTTAGGTCTATTAGAGAAAAGTGAGAGAGGTGGAGAGAGAGAACAAAAAGTGCCTAGGAAGCCTTTGAAACCTTTTTGATTGTAATTACTGACATTTTTTCTATAGGCTATTTCTTTCTAGAGATAGACTTTTCTTCCAATACTAAGGGGAAAATGGTAACCTTAATTTTAGCAGTAATGAGAAACTTGAAAAAACCTCTATGTCCACCTGGATCAGGTACCCCTTTTTTTCCATACAGCTGTGCTTTTCATTAATTCCATTTTGTGTTTTAATACTTTGCTACTGATTAGTTAAATTATCTGAGTAACACAGTATAACGTAGATGTTAGAATTATGAAAGACAATCAAAGAAATTCAGGAAGCTTTAACACTAGGAAAAAACAATACTAACAAATTGTAATTTGCTACAATACAAAAATAGGTATTATCATACTCCACACCTATGATATTGAAATGCAGTAGCTTGCTGCAAATTTCAAAGTTACAGTTCTGTATTTATAGACAGGAAAGCGTGAAAGCACCAGTTTATCCCTTTAAATCAATAGTCAGTGATGCAAAAGAGTATACTGGAGAATCAGAAGGGGTTCAATACAAGCCCAAACCCAATTACATTAGCATTAGTGAATGTGTTATGATTTTTCATGAGGTAAGTCAATACATTATGTTAATCCAAAAATGTAAATTGTATGCTTTGAAAGTCAAATGTATACTACAGTCAGACTCCATAATGAAGACAGAAAAGTTTAACAAGTCAAGAGATGATGGGCAATTTAAAAAACACAAAAGATTTAGCTTTGAAATTAACAGAACTCTATCAATGTATGTTGCACATAACATATAAGTATGTATTTTGATAACACCTTCTATGTGAGAGGTGAAAAAGAAGTAAAGAGAGGACACAAAAGTTACTTCTTAAAAAAGTTGGATTTTGGTGGAAGAAGTGAAGAGGAATAAAATGAGGTTGTTCTTTCTAATGCTAGACTGAACACTTAAAACTGACTGAGGTAATAGCAGCCTCTAAATACAGTTATTCTTAATTATTCTTTTTGAGGACATGCAGGTGTTCTGGTTTCAGCTGGGATAGAGTCAATTTTCTTCCTAGTAGCTGGTACAGTGCTGTGTCCCTAAACTGTCTCATCTGCATTTAAACTTTTGTAACCTGACTGTTCTGACTATGAAAAAAAACCAAATGCAGGCTCAATACCATCTTAACCCCAAAGAGCCAGCCAGTCTTAATAATCCACATGTTGACTCAGCTGTCTTCCCTAGTCCAGAGGCTAAAATACTAGACTGCTAACACAAAAAAAAGAAGAAAGAGGAGTGGGAAATGTTGGCAGAAGGTAAAAGGGGCCTGCTGCATGCTTGCTCACTTGTAAGCAACTTTGGACTGCACGCTAACCAATCACAAAATGAAATATTAGGATTGATCAAAGCAAACATCTCCTTACAGGATTTGTATCACTGGCTGGTAAACTCTAGTGAGGGATGGCATCTCTGCAGAGCAGTTGTGACAATCCCAGTGGCAGCTATCAAAATCAATGCAATTTTAATGAACTCTAATTATATAGGTGTATGTATCCAAGTAAAGACTTGGAAGAAATTACCTGTTCGCATATTATTCCGACAACAATTTTTGTTCTTGGTCAGAGGCAACAGCACCTAAAGACAAACATGTAAATTAAGCATATAATTTTTAACCTGGTGTCTTTTTCCCCTGAAGAAATAGCTATTGGAATGCAACTTTCAGTGTTTCTGCTAAGACATCAGTTGCACTCTGACAGTACTGTTATATGTAAGTTCCATTAATTCACAGTTGATGGCAAACATTCAAGTCTGCTGTCAAGTTCAGTGAATCCCTGAAGGCAGAGTAAAACTAAATTCAGACTAAAGCATGTTTAAACAGTGAATACTTTTTAAAAACAGTCATGCTTATTCAGAATTGTAATACCTGATCCATTTAGGCAGTCTGATTGATTCTGGCTAGCTAATTAGATTGACACTTGCACCTTGAAAGATAGTGCACACAACTGAAGCATTTCTCAGACTGCTAATTAGTCAGGTAAGATCTTGGGGGTAGAATTCTTCCATTCCACAAACAAGAACTTTCTAATTTGTCATTTCTCAGAGTGAATATGTGTTTCACTTGAGTGTTCCTCGTGTCTGGATGTCAGGTGAAATTAGCTGTGAATTTATTAGAACTTGTACAATGATTTTTAAAATCTACAATAGAAACCCTCTGCCGGGACAGAAACCAATGTTCACTTGACATCGGTAAAAGAAACTTTTTCTGTAGACATGCCAACTCCATAACCACCTATCCTAGCTATATTCTGTTTTCTTGTTAGGTATAGCCAAGGTTTACTGTACCAAATAGGTTACTGAAGAAGTTTAACATAATAGATCATTTTCTCATGTTTGCTCTTTCTTTCTTCAGAGTGTATGCAAAGTAAATATTTAAGCAAACGGTCCTATATTGGAAGCAAGATTTTTTTTTTAACCATTAAGTGATCAAATAAAATAAATTATCAGCTTTATGAGAAATAGTTGCCTATAGCTGTTAGTTAGCTTTAACTAACAGCTTCTGTAGAGGCCCATTCCAAAAGGTTTAATGAATTTGTACTTACTGTATAAGTAGATGGTTCTGGTTTTCATGGGACCTCAGGTGGCTTCTCTAGCTTTTTAACTGTCCTGTCCATACAAGAAAATCTGAACTGGCAGTTCCCTGTGATACTGGGCTGTAACAGCAAGGTCCCCACCCAAAGGCGTCCTCTTGAGCTGGCTCACAGCCACACTTTGCTCTGTGTACAGAACCAAGAACAATTAACACAGCATGTGGCACAAAGAAACAAATGAACAGGGGTCACTTCAGAACTAAAATCTTGTTTCCAAAAGAAATAAATCATCCTGGAGATTTGTTTTTCTAGCAGTCAAGATCTGGATTCTATACGTGCTGTTAAAAAGGTTTGCAGTTTACATACTGTGGGTGAGGTTACAACAAAGACAAACACGAGTACAGGGGCCAAGTACAGAATGGGGTAACACCCCATCATGCTCACAGGATTACTTGCGTATCTTTCTAGGGTTACCAGTACTAGAGTTTATTGCTGAATTCAAAATACTCACATAATGTAGTACATATAAACTGTATCATACATATATTTTACATTGGCATCAAAAATCTGATTTTAATTTGTGTTTTATTGGAGCAAATAGTTTTTGTTCATTTAGTTTCCCTTTTCACAGAAAGCTCCACAAAATTGTATAATATCCAATAGCTCTCATAAAATATAAACAGGATATATAACCTAAATTTCATGACTAGCTCCTGTACTAGATTTAATTGGGATATGAATCCTTGAATTGACAAAACAGCTTGAGTTTTGCTACTGCCAAAAGGAGATCTCACATCTCCTCTCCTTCATCTTACTGTCAGTACGTACCTCAGTAACTCTGGTGCTGCTCCTGGTCTAAGTTTAACTTTTTCAGAAGATGCTTAAATCCAATGATCTGGCAGAAAATCCCTTAGGGGAAGCTGATGGTTTTCTGCTGCATCAGTGTGTTAAATGGATGTGCTATGCAACTCATCAGCTCTTGGGACTAGGACTAATTGTTCCATGTAAGGCAAAGTGTTTGTAAGCTAAGTGTAGAGAGCAAGACAGCTTGAGGAAGGCTGTGGGACTACTAATTATTTATTTTCAAACTTTGTTGCCTGTGTATTCAAGGAAATAGGGGGTGACAAAGGGAGAGAGTGAAAATACTTCCTCGCCAATGTGAAAGCATAACTTTATTTTTTAAGTTCTGATAATAAGTATCACAATATGGATCTAAATATGGTTTTTAAAGAGGTGTTGCTGACAGCATTCACAGCTTTGACTTCTTTGTTTTTAAGACTGAAAAGTACATCATTAGGTAATCATGTATTTAGATGTTTTTCTCTGAGGTGTTGCACTCTGAACAGAAATTCAAGTATTTATCAGTGTTCTAAAAAGAATAAACTGGACTCTCCATCTCATTAAATAATAAGATGATATATTTAAAGAAAAGGAAGCACTACAGCAGAAATTGTTGCTAAATTTGACTGTAACTCACGCCTGTGTGTGCACTGAGTTCATACTAGAAACACAAAGATCATCTGTACACCTTTCTTGCACTTTCCAAACTGAGTCTTCCTCTAGATGCAGATATAGCCTATGCTCACAGAAACTAAAAATTCAATTGTATGAATGCTCAAATGTTTATCTTCCATGCATCTTCAGAGTTTGTGAAATGTTACTTTGTACATCCAGTTAAGAGTATTTTAATCTGAAATTTAAAATTTCAGGCACAGAGCCTGTTTTGCTCTGTGCCAGCTTGTTGAAAAATCTTATGAGTTCTAACCTTTTCCCCTCATCTTTGTCATCTAAACTGATATTAAGAATAGTAATGCATTGTTTGAAATGCTTATACATGAAAGTTAGGTCACCTGTGTATACTGAGATATATTGGAACAAGTCTTGAACTTGTTAGATTTGTCTTTAAATGAACCTGTGTGCTTTACTCCCCATCTATTTAAATCCGAATCTGTATTGCCTCTTGGTTTTGTGTACTTTTACTGGTTAGCTGGCCTAAGCATCCACAGTACCTGTAAGTCTTAATGAGCACAGGAAGATAAAAAGCAAGCACTGAATAATGATTTGGGCTTTGGTTTTTGGATCTTTGCTGTTCAAACATTCTTAAAATTAATCTCTATATAAACGCTCCCACAAATTAAAGAAGATCGTTTCAGTCATGTGGCTATTTCAAACATACATTGTTTGTACATTTAGAATAAGTTGCACCTTACAGCTGTCTTTGAGAATGGGATTTTACTGCACTATGTATTTTTTCTAAAAATCAAAAAAGGTAAAATCTCATTCTGCCCCAATATTGAGCTCAAATATTTGTGTCATGAAAACAATGAAGGGGAAAAAATTTAAAAATTGCTTATTATACTGATTAAATATAAATTTCCTTCTGAGATGTCCTTGATACCTGTCAAGCAGTCAGTAGTCTACACTTCATACTTTCTCCAAGAAATTACGAGGTGTACTAGAGCCAGGAACTGTCCTGAAGTCTTGTTAAAAAGAGTCTGTTTTTTCTCACCTAGGTAAAACTTCTCATACCTTCAGTGTCAGAAGCTCATAACTGATCTGAGCACAGAAAATCATCAGGCATCAGAAAAAAATCATTGAACTGTCTGAAACTGATGCCTTGTGAAGGCTGGCCTAGAACAGAGGCTAGATGGAGTTAAAGTAGGGATTTATTAAAAGACATCAATGGATCCACCTTGGGCAGTACAAAAGCCCAGCCAGGGCTACACCCAAGATGAACCCAAAATGGACAACTGGTTACAAGGTCTCTCACTTTTATAAGTTCTGGTCCATTTGCATATTGGAGTTAATTGTCCAAATACAGCTTTAGGTTATGAAGTCCCATCCTTCTTGTTTTTCTCTCTTCAGTCCACGTTGTTTATGCTCTTGGGCCTGAAATTTGGATCAGTTGTCCTTGGTCCCCAGCTAGAGAAGGAATTGTTTTGTCTCCCTGCTCTGTGAAGAGAGCTTACCATCCCCTAATATGAAACTCAGAACTACACACTAAAGTAGTACAGAATCCGAAAAATATAAAAGCTAAAACCTAAGGCATCAAAACAAATGAGGATCTCTATAAGGAAGAACTGCAGGTGAGATCTTATAACAAATCTGTATAAGAACAATGTTTTACTCAAATTTATACACTGGAAGTTTCTTTTAGGATGGGATAACCACAATATCAGGAAATTCTGACAAGACAGAAAGCTAAAGCAGATGACAAATAGCTCACAAATCTCAACGTGCTTTGGTTGACAGGGTAATTTTTTTGGAAACAGTTCTTCAAAATTCTTTCCATGGCAGTTTTCTAAAATGACAACAAATGGCTGAGTCCTCTTATATTAGAAATCCCTACAGCAAAAATTTAGGTTTACATTTTCATTTTTATCCTCTACAGTATGTCTAGGATTAATTATGTATTAAAACAGAGGGTAGAGCTTTGTCATGGTGTTGAAATTTAAATTTGAGACATTATAGTGAATTTCAGGGAAAACTTTCCATAGTCAAAATTTCCTAAGCAGCTTGCAAACAACTGCAAATTTCCATCTGAAACCCCAGTTCTATTGTATGAGATATTCATACAGACGTTGGCAAAGCTACAAAGTTGAGGCTTCTGTCCAATGTAACTACTGTAGTCATACCACAGATTTGTAATTTTGAGATAGAGGTTCCAGTTTCAAGCTTGTGTATGCTTATGTGAGGGGAATTATTAAATCTTACAAGACTCTTGCATTAAAAAAAATCACTATCAGTCTTGGAAAACAACCCCCACCATTATTCTATCATTTTGTGTGCTTACTGATTTCTTCTGTGGCACTTTTGCTTCCAAGTTTCATCCCTAACTCTTGTAAGAAATCAACTGAAATGAATGCAACTTAAAGTTTGTCTCTGCATGGTTAATTTTTATTGATATCTCAGTGGCAGATGTAGTGTCCCTCATACTGTCAGCTCTCAAATGTCAATAATCTCAGATCCAGTAATCAGAACTCAAAATATCCATATTACAGGCTAACATACAAGGAGACAGTTTAGCACATGGTGACACAGTAAAATAGACCAGTGCCACTTAAATAATCTTGAGTTACTAAAAATGTATGTCATAAGAGTTTATATTTATTTTACGTGGCAGTCATCAGGAATCAAGTGTAACTGGTCTTCCTAATAATGATTTTGATTTTTTAAGATTCATCCAGCACTAATAGCTGGTTGCTGCTAACAGCAGCTGTTCCAAAACATAGCAGAGATAATTGTCAAAACTTGAATTTCAGTCTCTATGATTTTGTCCATTTAAAGCACCAAAGTTCTTAACCTTGGGGTGTTTTACTTCATTTTTTTTCTTTTTTTTTTGTGCATTTAATTTTGTATTGAGTTAATTTGTTCTACTTAAACCACGGTTTACCACAGCAAACGGGTATTCTTAACTCTGCTGGTGTAATCTTTCTCAGACATGCACAGGACAATCTGCTGAATCAACGTAATCCCTAATCCGCATGGTGTAATCCTGCAGCTGCTCGCTCCGGCGCCGTTATGTAATCCCGACCTCTAGGGAACGGAGCAGAGCCGGGTGAGCGCAGCGCCCGGCGCGGCTCTGCCGCAGCGGGCGGGGGTCCCGGCCGGGCCCGGCGCGGGGGTCGCGGCGCGGGCGGC